>JAODOY010012454.1:3574-28111 GCA_025399855.1 Forbesichthys papilliferus | reverse complement strand
ATCATGGAGTTACGTTTCTAACGTATATAACGTAACTCCATGAATTTCAAGTGTTCCTACCTGGCTGTGAAGGGATTGTTGGCTTTATGAACACTGTGTGTAGGTGAGTTACTGGCACTTCTGCTGAGGTTTTCCACCGACTTCTCGGCCAGTTTGCCTTTGTCTGTGGGTAGACTGCCATTGTCCAAACCATCCAGATCGCACCTGTGTGGACAAACCCATTCATCCACCGTCAACCGCTTGACAAACCCACTAACATGTATTCATCCAACAGGCTTCAAGTAAAAACGTTTATTCCCATCATGAGTGGAACATACATTTCGTGATTTCACATTTAACAAATACAGGTGATGACGTAAAGGCCTACATAATGTGGTAAAACATTACATTTTATAATTGTATTGCTAGGCAGTACCTACATGACGGCACATTGGCCGTATGACAAGTAATTCACAAGAACATCCAATCCTTGATTATCCTCATTTAGGAACTCCTGGGCCCAGCTGTAAAGTTATATTACGCATTTGTAAACATACAGTATTACCGTATGTGTGTACTGTTAAATAGTACTGTAACCAATGATTGACATCTTACCCTATATGATTAGTCCTGAGAGAGATCTCCAGCTCTCTGAGGACTTGAGTGGATTCTTGAGCACGCCTCTTAAGATGCCAAAATGAAGGAAGTTATCATTGTATTTTAATTTAACAAATGTAATCACATGTTCAAACATTGGGTATCATTTTTACTTCCATCAGTACGATACTTATTGCCAATATTGTAAACACTGATAATATAATGAAACTATGAAAATAGTCATCTCAATTTAGAAACGGTCCAATTTGAAAATCTACTGTAAATGACCAACTGATGAATGTCTGGACGACTGGAATAACAAGATATAGGAAAGGAAAGATGATGACATTGTAGGTCTGATCTGTTAGAACAGGGGAAATAACAGGTTCTTGGGTTGTACCTTCTGACTGACCCGTCTATTTAGGTAACCTTTCAACTTCTCCAAATAAGCAGATGGAGGATTCTTCACTTGGAACCGCTCCTGTAGAAACACACACGCACGCACGCACACACGCACAGACGCACGTACGCACGCACACACATAGCTAACAATGTTCAGTGAGAAGGGGAATAGGGCAGAGCTCGGATGTCCAAACGGGCAGAATGATTACACAGCGTCTACAGTGCAAATAGAATTGACAGTCTTCCAAAAATGACCAGCATGCAGACGTTTCACTTATACATAATCCACCTTTGTCAGGTAATTGCTGTGCAGTCTTTTGGCCATTTACTGTAAATGCTTGCAGTAAATACATCTTAATAATGTGTGTGAAATAGTTTGGTTAGGTCTACCGTATGTGATCAATGACACACAAGTAAAGAGAAGAGGAAAAAAGTTCTACCCTTCTTTATCATAATAATGATTTATAATATAAATGTAATCTACTGTTGGGAAAAAACATAATATGCACAAAAACATACAACACTGAAGGCTTCAAACAGGTTAGATACATCACAAAGCCCTCCACTTGGTATGGCATTATCACATCATGTATTGAAGACCTCTGCAATACATAACCGGGGTATGTTCTTCACATGGGAATTAAATCCCTCTTAGTTCGCGTAAACAGTGCACGGTGAACCAGCCACATATTGCTGTAGTGAACGCACACTGATGTACCACAGTGACAGGTGTTCTCTGTCACACCAAGACACAAGAAGTTATGGGCATGTGACAGTTGCCACGGCAACATAAAATATTGATGAGCTACAGTATGGGTGTATGTGTACAGTATGGGCACGGTACACAGATTAATTTCCTACGCAGCATTTCAGAGCAGAGGATTGACCAGATAGCGGCGACCATCGTTACATTCTAACAAAGCTGCAGAGAAGTGAATCCCACCTGGTCACAAACCAGATCCCATTTCTTCTCATTGTCATACTGGCTGAGGATCTTCACCTTGTCAGGAGGAAGATTCATGGTGTTCTGTGATGAGACAGTGAGAGACAGAGGAGAAGATACAAATTATCTCAGAAACGCAACGATATGCTTTGTTTATCTAATGGTTATTAGCATTCACGGTAGCCTACAAGTTGCAAAATTAGCATTACAACCACCGTTCACCTACTGCCCTCTTATATATTTCAGAATTATTATATATTAGTAATATTTTTGTAACCACAATTATTGACAGACCCTGTTTCTAATGCTAACACACGCTACACTATGCACTCACACCCACTAAAGTCTGCAGGTTTCACTTGTTGCCATGCATCAATTATCACCTCTAATAGTAACAGTAATACCAAGCCCAAACACAATATCCCCCCTCAATGCTCCTATGTAACCGTGGAGGCTTCCTCAATAATGCATAGCTGCGCCCCTATATAATCCTGCTATGACTCAGAGGTCAGCGCCAGTGCATCTGGCAGCATGGCTGACCACTATCACTGACATACAGTGTTTGCTACTGTTACACATGATGCTGTCAACACAACACTGTTGGTTGTCAATGAGAAACTCACTCACTGAGCTCCCACACTGTATTAGATGACTGGCTTTACGTGTTGGCGTTACTGTGCGTTTTTAGGCTTGCTTCATCATGACTCATACTGTAGCAAACGTATATTGTGTATAGTCGAGTGATTGAATTTACTCGCCCAGCTACTTTAAACACAAATGTCACAGCAATCATCGTGGCTAGAAAGGTGAGATGCTGAATGGCTTGAAATTATGCTGGTCAAAGCAAATGCTTGACCTTTTGAATTGCAATGTTGACACACTAACCAAACACAAAACTGGCTCTCCAACAACTGCATACCATTAGCATATATACAGTATAGAACTGGGCAGCTGTTTGTTTTTTAAGGTATACAATAGATGGGTGTGAAGCAACAAATCACAAACACAGTGTGTTTTATTAAGGCTGCGCGGCCAGTGAGTAGGTTTTGACTGAATGGTGGTATTGTTGTATGAGCTTCAGTCATAAGCAGGCTATCACAAGCTATCACATATGTGCACAAGCTTGTGCACATATCCGCACACAGATTAACAGACTCATGCTGGTCTATATAATAACAGTGAGGTTAAAGCTTTGGCTGTCTCACGCACATGCACACAAATATGAAACGTCTAGAACACGCACTAACTCCATTCATTACAACACACACACACACACACACACACACACACACACAGGCTCGCCTGCTTGTAAAAGTGGGCTAGGCGGCAAGAGACTCCCTCTCAAGGCCAATACGCTGTCTCACTCTCCCCTAACTGTGCCCAATCCTCGTCCTCACGATTATCCTCCCTCTCCTGTTCCCGTGTCCCATATCCACACCTCCTCCCACCCCGCCTCCTCCATTCCTCTACTGTAATTCAGTACAGATGTCCTCCTAGGCTAGCAGGGCAACACTTTGTACCACAAGGTCAAAGTCAAAGTGTAGCATCATCAACACCTTTAGTCGATGGTTATTTAGTGGTGATTTGATCTCTGCTTTGCCTAAGTGGCCATAATGGAATGCAGATACGTCCCCGTTAAGCAAGCATACATAACAACAAATCTGTGTTTTGCAGCGTTGTTTAATTAAGAGGGTGCACCCCTTTATTGTGTTACAGAGCCTCTAGAACCTTGTCTGAGGTCTATTTAAGTCCAGTACATCCACACCTGTTTGTATATTATCTTGATGGTGTCAATCGCAAGCTTATTTACAGACACAAATCGAGAAACGTGCCTTTTTTTGTACATACAGTAAGCACAGCACATAAAGCCAAGTTGAACTACAGGGAGAAAATAGAGGCGGTGCTTAGCTCCAACAACCTGAGATCGGCCTGGCAAGGGATGAAGACAATGACCAGGTCACTTGGCAACCCTAGCAATAACAAGGTCAGATGGGTTGATGGGTTTAACTCAAATAAGCAGATGGCAGATGGGCTTAATAGATTTTTTACTCGTTTTGATTGTGTTGATTTGACTTCAAATCTTGCAAAGATCCGTGAACAAACTGACGTTGCTCACCCTCTTATAGTATTAAGTGTTCCTAATGTAATCAGTGTTTTTAAACAGTCAAGAGTAAGGAAAAGCCAAGGGCCTGACAATGTGTTTGGGAAAATACTCAAAACCTGTGCTGAACAGCTTGGCTGTTCATTTTTCATTTTATTTTTAATAAATCACTTTCTTTACAGAAAGTACCAAAGATGTGGAAGCATTCTATTATTGTCCTTATTGCTAAAATAAATAATCATAGGGAATTAAATGACTATAGACCAGTGGAACTAACAAGTTTAGTATGAAATCATTTTAGAAACTGATTTTTTTTTTAAATGATGTTGAGGACCTTCTTGATCCACTTCAGTTTGCATATCGGGCAGGGAGAGGGTTGAAGAATGCCACCCTCACACTGCTCCATTTGCTCTACTAGCTCTAGCTAGCATCGGGAAGGACCCAATACGCACGCTAGGCTTCTTTTCATAGCTTTCTCATCAGGATTTAATACTATCCAACCACACTTGCTCTCAGAGGCTTCTTCTTCATCTTCAGCTAGACCCAACACTGTGGGCTGGATAGTTGACTTTCTAACTGACAGGTCTCAGTGTGTGAAAGTTAATGGTGCCCTTTCTGATTTGTGTGGATCTTCCATAGGCTCTCAGCAAGGCTGTGTCTCTTGTACATATAATACACAGATGAATGTCGTAGCTATTACAATGACCGACATATCATAACATTTGCTGACGACTCTGTGATAATAAGTCTGCTACGGAATAAGGAATGAGCCCCCGTATAAATTCTGGATGATTTTTTTGTCATGGTGTGACACATCCTTTTTAGAATTAAATGTCTTAAAAACCAAGGATATGGTTATTGATTTAAGAAAGTCATATCCTACCATGGAACACACAGTTATTAAATATACTGATATTGAGATAGTGGACAAATATATGTATTATTGACAGGAAACTAAACTTTGAGGCAAATGTTGACACTATCTGTAAGAAGGAACAGCAGAGGTTGTACTTTTTATGCAAAATGAGAGTTTTTAATGTAAACAGTGTTATGATTACCTTGTTTTACAAGAGTTTTATTGAGTCAGTCTTGACAGTCAGTCTGTTAGGTGTCCTGGTTTGGAATTGTGACTCTGCATAACAAGAACAGACTAAGTAGTCTGTAGTAGATCATTGGGGTGAACCAGGCACAGATAAATGAAATATTTAATCAGCTTGTGCTCAGACCAATGCCATTCCAGAGTGTCCTGGCCACCCCATGGAAGATCAATTTTGTAGGCTTCCCTCGGGGAGGCCCTTCAGAATGCCTAAAAGCAGAACTAAGAGGATCAGAAACTCCTTCACTCATATGGCCGTTACATTATTAAATGCTACCAACCACTAATTAACAGAAAAGTCTTATATCTTATTAACTCTTATTACTAATTCTGTATACTGTATGCCAGACTGTGTATTTGTTATTTATGTGTGGATTGTGTGGATATCCTGTACTGTCTCTCCTGTTGCCAAAATAATTTCCCCTCGGGGATAATACAGATTTATTGACTTGACGTGACTTGAGATACCTGCAATTATACATATCTGACAGGGTTGAGGGAAATGGCTGCGTCATATTGCTCATGCCGCAGATAGTTATGGGTCCCAGAGGTTTTGCTATAGTCGTCACTGCACCAATACATGTCACCGTTATCTTAACACTATTTGGAATGTATTGTTGAGGTGCTAACACTAGTTCAGGCAGATACTGTATTGTTTCCTCCTGATATCAGTATACATTCTATTCATATTTTCAGCAGTGATTGTAACATTGTTTTGTGCAGTAGTGAAAAACAGGGGTGGAGCAAATCCCAAACAGCAATAGAAATCAATGGCGCTGTCCAGTTTGTCAAGGCTCTGATAAATCAGGCGTGATAAATAATTCTGATGAATCAATCCGAATTGGTTAGATGTTGGCTAGAGGGATCACTCTTGAACAGAGCAAAAATAGAGCTGATCTTTTAGTAGGATAACAATAATACATGCTTGATATCTGTCGACTCATAACCACACACAGTCTTTGAAGGTTAGTGATTGAAATACAGCACTAATCTCTAATTAAATCCTATTGATTTCATTTCTGGACCGTAGCAAAACATAATTTGAAAAAAAGTGGTGCCACCAAACCTGGAACAATTTTTGGCTGAAACATTGTTGTATAAACATTGTTGAAATATTTGTTTGTAGAAACAGTGTTGAAATGAGAATAGGGACAAGAAACGGTGGTACAATAAAACACTTTGTAAAAATGTTTCTCACATTAAGTTCTACCAACATTCCTCAGTGTAACATGGCCTCAGGTGAGAGGATCTAATATTCCATAATATTCACTGATTCGACGTTGATTGAGATCTTTTGTCTAAAAGGTGAATGCACTAATCTCATGCTAGTTGTTATTATCAAACAAACCTAGTCACCTGGTACTGTATACTATTAGTAAGTACTGTAGCTACATTCTACGTTATTCTAGTTCTATTATATAACAGGTTATATATTTTTACCCATTATTTGAAAAAGTAGTTTCCTAACCTTTAGTTTGTTAAACGGTATGCTATGCATGCAAACACGTACTGTAGAAGGGGTTTAAGAGCAGGCTACACACAATGCTACAAGCCAAGACTAACATTGTAACACATTTCCATCTGAATTATTATTGTAATGTGAAAGTTAAATTAATAATTGTGGCCCCTTGCGCTGTTTGGACTTGACCAATGATTTCACCATGTTCCATTATTGGTGGGTTTGACAGCTGGGCAGGTATGAAATCGCTCATTGCATTAAAACAAATAGCACACATAGATCATGTCAATAGATATTCCACACTGTCTTCAATGTACAGTATTTAGATATATTATCAATCACATTGCAATACCAATAGAGTGAACCTTGAACATACAGTAGTGTTCACAAAACTGCTGAATGGGAAAGTGTTGATTTGCATCTCATACTGTACAACCTCTACATGGCACATCTTTAAAGTTTATTTTAAAATGTCTTGAATTATCTTTCCTGCTCTGATTCATCTGCAGATGACCCAGTGCTGTACAAACTGTGGCTACGGCTGTTATGTAAATTCAAAAAGTTGAACAGCCACTGAAAATAACATATAAAGCAGTAGTTATAAAACTAGACTACACAATAATCTCATTGCTGATCTCATCTTGTTGCCTTCGAGTAATTGTCCTAGTTGTCCTCAGGGAGGTCCCCAAACCCTCATGCTGACCCTGCACACCATTGAACCAGCCCTATTTGTGTCCCCATGTGTCCCTGTGAAACCCCGAAGAAGACGGCTCCTACAGCCTGACAGTGGATCTGTGCCACATCTGTAGCACACAGTTTCCCGCAGGCCGCTGGTTTGTATGCAGCCAGCGTAGCATCATCGCTTGGCACGCGGTACGATCGCTCTGCGCACTCAGCAGGAGCTGTAGAGGGGCTGGGGCCATGTGGGTGAGGAGGTAACAGGGGGACAGATGATCTACTGGTGGCACTGTGGTGCGATGCAGCGGTGATGTAGCAGAAATAGTGCCATTGCTTTATAGCACGCGAGGGAGGGCGTTGTAAAACAGCCATGTTTATGTTGCCCTCATAGGCAGCGATGCAGTGTTGTTACTGCAGGAGCAGATGCATTCCTGATGGGGACACAGACCCACGCACACATGCATACTGTACTTTCGCTTTAATGTTCATATTGCCGTATGCAAAATGCATGGATGTGTCCAGCAATGAGACATTATTAAAAATGATGAATAGTAATTAATAAAATAATACAATACAACTGATAAAACAATAATTACCTAAGTTCAAACAAGAATGAATTGCAACATGGGTTTAGGTATGACTGGTAATAATCACCTCGGTGAATAGGTGTAACGCCGAGAGGGCGAGGCGAGTGCAGACGAACGAAAAGACGAAGAAACAACACACTGCCGGACGAGCAACAACGGCTCTACTTATAATAGAACTTAAATGAACTTAAACAGCGAACTCGAACTCGAACTCAAACTCAAAAAACAAAACGGCGTACACAGTCACGTAACGTAACATAACATACCAACTGAATATGAATGTGAAACAATAACCCACACCATTTACCGGTAGTCCCCAGCCTATATGCCCTCACACCCACACGGCTGAAGGCAATCGATCTAATTGCACGTGTGGGTGTGAGGCGCTGAGGATGCGGACAGTACCACTGTCGTCGTACCACATCGACGAGACCACGCAGATGTAACAATAGGGGAAGTAGTCAAACTAGTTAACCTGACACATGTGTGTTTTGACTCACTCACTCATTAATAAACAGTGGTAAATATGGTGTTTATAAATCTTTATAAAGATGTACTATGTTACAGTATACTTTTCCTATCAAATGCAGGTATGTGATGCCAGACGCCAGACCATCGGTAGACCAACACAGAGATTCAAACGATAGAAGTGAATCTCTATAACCTATCTGAGTGCAGCAAAGGAATGCAGTTCATCACTTTTCAGCTTGTGTAGCCACATATTGAACATAACTCACTTGTCAGACACAAATATGCTGCTGGTGTTGTTTTCTGCTGTCAGCACACCGTTCAACAGTGTGTGTTGTTGTATACAAAGACTCGCTGAAGGGAGTAATGAGACAAATGGGTTAAATGTGGGGGAATTCTTTGCCCCCGTCAAGTCTGTCATGAGAGTTTAGTCGATTAGTGACAGGAAATGTGTGTTTCTCACTAAACTTGAACAATACTGGCCTGTGTTTTTGTATTAGGAGCTTACTAATCATTTTAGGGTTTACTAACACTGACACACAGTTCATACACAGTTTACATAACGTATGTAATGTTTTCTATCTTTTATCTAATATAGAATGTTCCCATGCACACAAATGGGAAAGAATTGTCAAACAGCTGAATCTTATGTTGATGGATGATGTTTAGGGTGGTGTCGACTACCAGCTGAATGTTGTGGGTTCAAACCCTGACATTGCCGCAGAACCTAACATCCTTGAGTAAACACACTTGTCACTGTAAGTCACTTTGGATAACACCTAAATGGCAGAACTAATGTTATTTCAAGTAGGCTACAGCAATGTGAACAGACTTTCTGCCTATTTGACCATTAGCCCAATAGTATCAATTAAGCGCCTTAAACGTATTGCAACTTATTGCAGGGTACCACACCACCGTTTATCTCGGGCCGCGATTAACTTGTCTAGTGCACATTGTCAACATGTTCTATCTGCGTTCTTTCTTGTCTTGTTCTTTGTTTGGGTTTACGTATAACGTGAATATGCAGCCAGCCTGATCTGCTAACAGGCACTCCTTGATTGTTACACCCCCAGCTTTCCTATGCAGCTCTGTTCTTGAAGTGTGCGCAAAGATGCAAGTAGCTGAAGAGTGACACGTAAGATGAGCCCACCATGAGATATGTCAGGTAGAGGAGTGTCGAATGCCAACGACAGCACTCATATGCAGCCATGCAGGATGGAAATATTGTGTTTCAAATCAAAGCAACATTGTTTTTGTAACTCTGATCTTATCCACAAGGGTAATTCCTGTAACAGTCTGAAAAAGCTCACCATGAGGTTCAGATGTGTGGGTGCAGCGTGTCTGTAAACGTCCTACTCACCAGTACAGTGTTGAAGCGCTCCTCCAGCTCCTCTTTGGCGGGCATGGGGAGCTTAGGCCCGGATGGCTGTTTTTGGGGTGCCGCGAACCCAGGAGGAGCCGCTGACACCCTCCTGGCCTCCTTCCCCGCCGCCGGATCCGCGCTAAGCGCAGCGTTACCCATGACTGTCGGCCCGGTAAAATGCAAGCTATCCTCCACACACTGCCCTCTAAACCCAGAACCCAACACCAGTAGCCCTACTTCCTCTGAGCAGCTCAAACAAATCCATAAAGGTGGGCTTACAGGCAACAGCGACGCTTTAAACTTGTGGTGCTGCTGATCTCTGACCTATAACTATTTCCAAAAGTTTCCATTGACTGTTAGCGAAAGAAGGGTCTTCTTTTTATTTACTTTTCCATCTCAAACGAGGAGCGCGCAGTACGATGACGTTCCCCACAGTGATATATAATGGATCTGACCCTTTCAGATCCTGATGCTGTGAACACGTAGGGAGAGAGAGGGTGGGTGGCGACTGACAGAGCAGCTGATAAAAGTGAGAGGCTGGGAGAAGAAAAGGCTTTGAGCCGCAGCAGGCTTTAACCAACTCACGTACTGCATGAAGATAAAATAAAAACGACGGCAAAAGTTATAGAATCACTGCTGTTATCTCTCCGCAAAGTAGACGCCAGGTCATTTTTGAAGACGTTCAGGTAGGTCGACAGGTAATGGATAAAAGTATTTCATCTTGTGACATGTAATGAATAAAAGTCTTTCATCTTGTGACATACCGGTATGTATCGGGTGGTGGCAGTCACCCTGTCTTTGGTCGCCATATCCAGTTAGAAAGGGAAAAGGGGAGCAGATCACACAGCCAGGCCAAACTGTAGGCTGCGGTGTCTACTGTACAGAGAGAAGAGGCGCAGAAAGATTAATTCGCCTATGTCTGTGCTCCCCGGGTCCTAGTGCCTCCATTTACAAAATGTTGGGTTCTTCTTGGCATTGACAGTGTAAGAAAACAATATGGGAATATGATAAAATATAAATAAAGTATCCTATGTTTCTGTGGAATCTACGAACATTAATTGGTCTCATAGATTTAGAATCCGTAATGTTATAGAAATGGATAGAAATTGTAATCCCTGGAACGAATTGTTTAATATTATATATAATATATATATATATATATTATATTATATAAAAAAACAGCATATCTTAATATGATCCTTCTATATGGTATGTTATCAAGCCACATGGTGTTGCAACATCTTACCGATAACTGTAATTGCATTTAGGAGAGCTAATGTACAAATGCTGCAAAACAGGCTCATGTACTGCAGCTAATCTGAATCAGGTTATTTGGCACATGTGGATTATACCCATATTATACCCCTAAACATGGGGCACAGGCTATGTAATACAGGCTATAGCAGCAACAGAGGTCTTTATGTTATTGGAGGTATATTAGGCTAACTTGTAAGCTTCTATAAATAATAAATGAGTAACTGTGATAAGCATACTCCTAATATACCTGGCTTCATAGATGCCATAAAATGTATCCCTTGTAATTTTTAATTTCAAAACAGTGTGCAACCGTTTAAGTTATTCTGATTCTGTGCCGTGAGCTGGTCTTTGCGTCTTGCATAGAGGAGATTCATATGGGGTCACACTACACCAATTAATACATGTTTCTAAAATAAATAATTGAATGTAATTTTGACAGGATAACACTGGATGAGTTAAATGATAAATCTGGCCACAGATATTAGACCAAGTTTAAGATAAATTTGCTTTATTATCATTAGTTTGTAAAATACTTGATCTTATAAAATGCAACTGAGTTGCTAATATGTTGGTCACTGTTTTTAAATCCTTAAACGAGCAACTGCGTTATATTGACATCTAGTGGCCAAACAATAGCATACACAACTGGATTTTTCTGAATTAATAATTTCATAAATGTTTGTTGTGTACTTTTGTATGCTTAGTAAAAACGAACATAAAATGACATTTGGGAAATACACCCATAGGCCTATACATTATTAGTTGGATTTAGAGATCATTGATGAACAGGGCCAGTCTAAATGGCACTATAATAAAGTGTCTTAAAAACAGTATTGGTTGATCATCTGATTAGTTATATTAGTTCCAAACATGTAATATTACACCACAAATGCTCCCCTGCATCCTTTCGAAATATATGTCTCACTGATTTTTCATTATTTGTGGTATCAGTGTTTTTTGCTTTCACGCAACTTGGAAAATTGTTAAAATTTGCCTATTTATTTATTTATTTGTATTTATTTAAACAAAAACATTTAGATAACTAAATAATAATGCACTTTATTTATAGAGCACCTTCAAAAACAGAGTTTACAAAGTGCTTTGACAACCAGAGCACTGTAGTCAATAACAGGTTTGCTGTATTCAGATATAAATGGATAGCTTGGTGTGAGATGGTTTTATTCCACCCACTAGAGGGCAGTAATCGACCGTGAGTATTTATTTTGAACATACTGGTTTGAGACATTACAGTCGATATTTAAAGGTAAAGGTGAAGTTGTTTTTATTGTCACATAGCCTACATACATGTAGCGAAAAGTGTTCTCTGCATTTAACCCATCCCTGAAGGGAGCAGTGGGCAGCCGCTGTGCAGCGCCCGGGGACCAACTCCAGGTAGAGGCCCGTGTAGCTCATTTTCCAACAACAGCAGCAAAGCGAATCCAACTACCTTGAAACGGTAGGCTACTCTATGACATTTTGCATGACAATTCTTTATTAAACAGTGATGACATACAGATTATCAGGACACATAGAATATAATGATAGAAAACACAACACAACATAATACACTTTTCGTTGGTAAACAGGAAATCTTTACAGGAAATTAAAACATTATTACAGCAGACTGACTTGCAGTCTGCATCCTTTTGTTAAAAAAAAAAAAAACCATCTGATATTGTTAGATTTCTTGTTTCTGTGTGCTGCTTGACATTATAGTTTGATCCTGCTGTGGCAAACGAGTGAACGTGGGGGACAGCGTAGAGATACTACTTGAACCTCTGGAAAAGATAGACTGAATGTTTTCCAGCCGTGCGTCCAGATGGAGCCCACACAGGCAGCTGGCCTCGTGGATGAGCTTCAGCACGTCATTACGGAAGCGCACGCCAACCAGGGCGTACAGCACAGGGTTGAGGCAGCAGCGGGCGTACGCCAAGGTGCATGTGATGTACTCTACCAGCAGGTTACAGAATTGTCCAGACATTTTGAGTGACAGCACCACGGTGTAGGGTAGCTGGAACACTAGGAACACCAACACAAGCACAATCATGAGTTTGAGCGTATGCTGCCGTTTCCATCCCTTCCTCCTCCCACGCCCTTGCCCTTTGCACAACGTCTTACCAATGAAGGAGTAACATGCTACCATAACCAGAAATGACATGCAGAAGACTATGATTAAGGCTACATTGGTGAACTGTTTTACTGTTTTACTCGCCTGCATCGAACAGTATGAACCATCTGTGTGACCTAAGCTTGTGGCCTGAGTTGAGTTCTGTGTGATATGTTCCTGATCTAACATTGTATCATTTTCCTCAGAGGTAATTGACCAGCTATAGCTGGTAGCTATCCCAGAGAACATGATCTCAGGCAGACTAAGGAGAAAGGCAGCCAGCCACACCCCAAAAGAAACTACATATCCACATATCTTCATCTGCCTACGTAGCCTGAAAACGTCTTGGGCCTTTCTAACCACAATGTAGCGGTCAATGCTAATGCAGGCTAGCAGCACTATTCCGCTGTACGTGTTGATGGCGTAGCTTCCGCGCGTAGCCTTGCAGAGAGATTCGGAGAAGATCCAGCCCAGGTGCGTGTCGACGCCCTGCAGTGGAAGTGTGAGGAGCAGCAACAGGTCAGCTATAGCCAAGTTGAAGAGGAAGATATCGGTCATGGAGCGAAGATGGAGGCGGCGATATAGGGTGAAGGTGGCAATCACTAGCAAGTTTCCCATTATGCCCAGGATGAAGATAATGAAGAAGACACACGACTGAAATATCTTGATGATCATTTCTTGCTCACCAGCTTCACACACCGACTCAAATTCATATGAGTTGTTTATAAATGGTTCCATGTCAGCGAAATTATAATATAATCCCATGCCTATAGTCAGGGTTGTCGTCATTTGAGCAGATGGTGATGTTTTGCAGGATTCTAAAATGAAAAATGAATATAAAACAAAACAACAGTTCAAGAATCTTACTTTTAATACAATTTAAAGTTGTTAAAAAAACAAAAAAAGTTAGGATTATTGTTAAAAACAGTCCTAAATGATTGGTTTATATATTAGTAGTTGACAGACTCGCGCTGTGAGTCACTGAGTTTCAGGTAAATGCATCAAGCTGGCACAACCGTTTGCAGCATAACCACAGAGATCAGTACCACTGCTACAGTATAGAGCACATTCCAATTTTAAAGGTGGCATACGGAATGTTTTAGATCTAGTAAATTCACAACAACAAAATTACATTTGTTGTTTTAATATTTATTTATTTATTTATTTATTTAACGCTTCAGTGATATTACTTTAGAGTAGAGGAAACTGTATAGCGGATGTAGCCATTTCTACAATGTCTATATTGCACCTTTATTTCAGGAAATCCAAATTATTTATATAAAGAGATCATTTCACAAAACCTGTATAATATACTGATATTTCACGTGGTTTAGCTTGCGTGACAATGGTATCTGGTCGTTGGCTTGGGAGAAACCGTGGGCTGTTTGAAGGTTCACAAATTAGTCAGTGTCGCGTGCCAACCACCCTTATAATCATTTTCTGACTACCAGCTTGTTTCATTTAATCTTGTGCTGCTTTTCATGTTGTGCTGTGGACCTTATTGTTGTATTCAGTTTAAATGATTTGTTTCTCTATTACTTTTAAAATATTCATTTCCTTCAGATATGTGCTTGCCTGTGGAGAAACTGATTCTCCTAAACCGTAAGATTTACAACTGGAAATCTCTCTGCTGTATCTTTAACAAGTAAGTAGGCTAATAAGAGAAGCACTGAATTTAACATTTTACTCTTTGTACTCTTTTAAATGTATGTTATGAAATGCATGATTGAAGTATATTTATGACTGAAATAACATACTGTATACATTAATATCCTCCACTAATGAAGCTCAGTCAGCATTATACATTTACACGAATACATTGTCTGAGTGATTCTATAGTAATTATATCAGTAATTTAAAGTAGTATTGAAAACTTACATAAATAATCATCGCAATTAAATGTATATAATTATGAAAATGTTATCATCACAATTTTTATTATTTTATAGGTTTTATTTGGGGAATACTTTTGGATACATTTGAGTCAACATGTATATCTAATTGAAAATGTTCAAATATATTCTCAAAAATACAGGATTTCCATTTTATATATATATAAAATGGCAATCCTGTATTTTTGAGAATATATTTGAATATATATTTGAACATTTGAACATAATATATATACTGTATACCAATTCAAAATTAATACAGATAATTGATTTCAACTCCGAGTACATATCGTTACTGTTTGCATCAGACACATTTTAGATCATATACTTTGTTGTCCCCATGACCTTTGACTTAGACTCTACAAAGCTAGACCTGACAACACATGGGAAGACAACAGTGAACATAAGACATTACAAATAATATCAGCGTACAGTACACACACGAGGCATCAATCAGTTAATGCTTTTGTCCTGCACCAGCAACTGTAAACTAATTGCCTATTTTAGGCTGTTGTTTTATATTAATGTTGATAGATGCACAATGTTCTTGAACTGATTCAGTTTGCACCGCTGAACTCTATATTGTCTGAGTACAGTATACAGATTATGAGAAAAGTAGACTGAATATTATAATTTCCATTCTGACCAATGGTTTTTATTGCTGACTGAACCAAATAACTGATTGTAATGACACAGGGAGGTCTTGCAGTAATTCCATACCTGATTACACTCTCTGAAGCAGCCATATAAAACAGAAGCTTTAATTACTTAATTAAGTAATATTACCTGCTTGGAGCGACAGATTGGCCTCAAGTGTCTTGTTTGTCTGTCTGGCATTGATTTTATGAGCTCACATATGTAGAGGTGCCTAGCCTTTCAGCCCACCTCCAATCACACTTCAGCTGTGTGTGCTGCTATATCGCCGGATTTCACTCCACCTCACACACTTGACCTGTTATGACCTTGTGGTCTTAGCTTACAGGTTCCCAACTCTTCTTTGCTTAGTGTTTAGGGTAAGTGAGATCTATGGATCATGCAGTGGAGACAGACTTTCACACCTGGTGTCCTATCGCTGTTTTCTGGCTGGCTTTGCATTTTCATGCATGTGATATTCCAGTCATTACCCATTTTGAAGTGCATACGTATGCAAGCAGGATATGCAGTTTAGGCAGACACAAATATTCAATAAGCCATAATGAGCCATACGCTACTTATTTAAGGCCTGATTTAGATGTACTTGAGGTGCATATTTTGTTAGTCTAACCCGGGATTGTGTCAACATGGGAGACAGCAGGCTATCCAACCAAATAAACGACTACAATAATTGAAAATGTATTAATATTTACATTTATTAAGTTGAAATACCTTTTTTAAATAAATTACAGATTGCCTCTGTCATGTCTGTTATTCAAATGTACTTGACAAATCATTATGGTAAAGCAGTGTGCTTAGGGATAGATTTCTGCATTGAACTGAGGGTTCAAACCGCAAACTTTGTGAACAGTGTCAGAGAAGTAAGATAAACAGGTTGGACTGGCATCGGAAATATAACCAGCTCGTGACTTTCATAGAGGTTATTTCTTCTTTTAAGCCACGTAGCAATTTAGGGTAACAAATAAGTCAGATGTCACATTGGCTGTGTGTGTGTGTGTGTGAGTGCGTGTGTGTGTGTGTGTGTGTATGTGTGTATATGGGTGACATTGCTTCATGTGCCAATATAATAATATTAATTCCATTGCACATAATCACAGTGAAACTTTGGTAAACCACAGTAGGGTTCAGCCTGTGCAACGAGCATGAAAACAACGTGGGAACTGGTGAAAAGTTATTTTCCTTGTCCCAGCTGGGCTGAGATGTTTACAAATCTAGCCACAATGTTTTTCTATCTCACATAACCCTTGGATGACTATACTCTACCCACACTTGTTTGTGTTTGTGGTAGTGACCTCCATTTCAACCTGAGAATCAGGTTGCTAATACAGATATAAAACAATGCTATAACGTGTTAGTTAACCATTCAGTCATTTTGAGGGACTACATTAGATATATTAAACCTCCAATTCTGTAGGATTGTGAATACAGTTGATTGGATGACAAATGAACAGATTACATGTCAGGTAATTGTCTCCATCATGCAAAGCACCGGTGTTGGCAGCAGATGAGATGGGACTTGTATAAGTGATGTATAGGACGGAGTTGCATTACAAGCATTCTGTATTATACTGTATTATATTTAATAAGGTTTTTTTGCAAAGCCTCAAATCTTTTTTATATATGTTTTTTGTTATTTTCTTCCAATAATTCACAAAAGATGTTTTCATTATAATTTTTTATAAATCAGATCTGTGTCCGGATGGTGTGACTGAGGTTATCAGAGCTTTTTTAATTGAAAGAAACATTTTCAATAATTTACATGAATAAAAGTAAATCATTCCCAGACCCCCCACTCAATGTCCCACCCACCCAATGTTCAACTGAAGCCTATGCCCATGTCTTTAGCCCTAGATGCCCACTGAACCTATAGCATCACCCTGCTCCTGATACATTATATATTATACATTAGATACATATGTATAATCAAAATGACTTACAACATGTAACATCATGCATATTCTCTAATGTGGTTATCTCATTGTGCAAGTTAAGGTAATTATAATAATACTATTGCAAATTGATGAAAACACTAAAATAAGGGATAATAGAAAAAAAGGCTTAATAGAAAGTGTTACCATAATTAGATTGGCAATGTAGACAGCGTGGTGCTAAAATGCCTTCTGCTCAATATCTTTCACTGGTCTCTCAGTGGTCCCACTTTTAAGAAATTCCTCAACAATGTGTTTCAGCAAGCAGAGAAAATGTGCTGTTTCCTGCCTCTAGACAAAGCTATCAAAGTGATCAGACATCCTGCCACCTGAAAGACAACAATAACAGGAAGCTTCCTTGCATTATTTTTGGTATTTACATATTAGAATATTTTACAAATTATAGTTGAAATTATTCAGTTGACATAAAAAGGAATGTGTTAGATATATAATTGATAACAAACAAATTAGTTAATATTAATTACATTATTATGATAATATAGATCATTATATTAGGGCCATTGAGGTTAACAATTTCTGAGCTGCAAGGGGGAAGGGGGTAATACTCAGATATTCCAGTCGGAAATTTAGTAAAAAAGAGCTTGTATATTCTCTGATATTAGCCTAGAAAGTTGTTTTCTTCCCCTCTATCATGACCACTCGGACTCTGAAGAGACATTTGCCTATTTGGCCTATTCAGGGAAAAGCAACATAGCAACTGATTTGAATAAGGCGATATACTGTATGTGTGTCGGAAAGTACAGTGCAATGGGACAGATGCAAGGATAGTGCTGGTCATACAATCTATTAGCATCCTACAATAGACCTAAAACACCATCGAATACATTATTATATCATACATTTAATTATATTATTTTATAAAATAAGATAATACAAATAAAATACACACCAATTATTCATACTATTGTATAATACTATAATTATTCATTTTACATCTACTATTTGTCTTATATATTTAAGTTGCAATGTGTGAAAGCGTGTGTGCGTGTGTTTGTGTGCAACACGTTCTCACTCCCAACTCGCCAAAAACTGCAGTTTGGTCAAGGACCCTTCTCGTCAGTTTTTGAAGCGTTCGCAAGCCTTTGGCGTCGTAGGATGAAGACTTCGGTCATTGACTGTTACGGCAAGTCTACGGAGTTACCACCACCGGTTTATTTTTAGCTATATGGGCATGCAATTTCAGCGCAAATAGTAGTTCCGGATTGTAGATAAATAATCAATATACAATCGTGACATGTTAAAATGTAATTACTTGAAATCATAGGCTACACACAGCCTTTACCGAAATGTAACTGAAACTTTAAAATTTTACGATTTCAAATAATTACATTTTAACATGTCACGATTGTATATTGATTATACAACCAGGAGCTACTATTTACTAACTCTTCGAAAAGTGACGAGAAGGGTCCTTGACCAAGCTGCGGTTTTTTAAGAGTTGGGAGTGAAAACGTGTTGTTGTGTGTGTGTGTATTATTTGAGTGCCGATGCGTGCAGACTGTGCATCTATACTGCAAGTCCTACCATTCCGTGGTTACTTGGATTCAGTACAGCAGGGCTACTCAACTCCGGTCCTGGAGGGCCACACCCTGCATGTTTTAGATCTATCCAGTCGTAACACGCCTGATTCAAGGTTGTTAGAAGCCTGATAACGACCCGTTCATTTAAATCAGGTGTGTTGGAGCAGTACAGGGTGTTTATGTGTGTGCGTTGCAATAGGCTGACTAACGTGCAATTGCCCCCTACAGTTCTGCTACTGGCCATTGTGTTTTCTGACCGCCGTCTTCCATGGCCCCTAAGTGGAGAGGGAAATCCCACGCTCGCCTCTGCACTGCTATCTGAGCAACAGCAGGAAACTAAATAAGTGTTGTCAGGACTACATCGGGACATGGCCACACACACACACACACACACACACACACAGAAGCAGGCATGCATGCATACACACTTGTAATGTCGTCAATTAAAATGTACAGACATGAACCAGAGTGCTGAAAAACACTACCGTATTCTGGAATGTCTTTGCATTCTGAATAATTAGCATAAACATGGACCCCATGTTTATGCTAATTATTTAGAATGCAAAGACATTCCAGATTTTTCTTTTCTCTCTGCAAATAGGTGCATTTATTCCTTACAGTTGAACACACCCTTGCCTGTAACAGCGCAATATCGTGAGTGAGTATGATACACTTTGTTGTTGGGATATTTGGGTAACTACACACACAAACACACACACACATGCGTGCACATATGCACACACACACACACACACTATATCTGTCATCTATACTAAGAAAAACAGGCCTTATCCTAGTCTGCCTAGACCACAAAGACGGACATTCTACGCAGACGTCTGGTCACTGTTGAGCCTGCTTAGCTAAATGTCTCCCACTCTGGTCATATACCTGCTTCTCCCAGCTCTACTCATGGGTATGTATGTATGCCATTTAGATAGTAATGGAGGCTTAGGCTGGTGTTTCCTGTGTACGCTTCGTTGAGCGTCTATTGTCTTCCTTGTTTAATGGATGCCGTATAATGTAAAATAGTGGACAGGCTATCTTTGTTGTAGCTGCGCATGCAGACAATTTATTGAGTTAAAAACAAAAGTTGTATTAAGGATGGCTTATACAGTAGTAAATGCATATAAATGCAGGATTGCTAATTCAGGGCCGGTTTCACAGACGTGGATTAAACCTAGTCTTAGACTAAGAACTTTTTTCAATAGAGATCTTGATTGAATTTTTATTTTAGTCTTGGACTAGGCTAAATCCATGTCTGGGAATCCGACCCAAACTGTTTATTGGAGGATTTAAAGTATTTTCAGATGTGGGGACATGAAAATAATCTTTATAATCTTTACTTGTTCTACTTTGTATAAAGATGGGATGAGTTTTGCCAAGGAGATGGTGGAGTTGCCATACAACCACACATCTGATATAGTCAGAGAGGATGATGGTGAGATATGAATCTGTGTTGTTATTTGGTTCACGTGCACTGTGATCTCCTCTCATGCAGTACATACACTGGTCTCCTCAGCAGTATATGTGCATGTTTGGGTCAGGTTGTTTTGATTAAGGGGGGATTTCACACCTTCAAGTTCTAGTTTCACTGCCTGTAATAAATACCACATTGTATTTTTTCCGATAGTTGCTCAAGCCTTATGTTATTATGCTGTTGTGTTTTTGCTTTCCCTTTAGCCTGCATGCACAAGAAACCTATAGACATCTAGAAACGCACTGCAACAGTGATGCATTTAATTTAAAAACACACCATTCTTATATTTTCCGATTTTCCAGAAAGATTCCAAGACCAGGAAAATTACAAACAACATCCACACATGAACTGCAACATTGAAGATCTGGAGTACAATCTCCTCTATTGTGCGAAAGAGTTTGATAATAGCGTGATGAACATTAGCTCAGAGCACTGGTGTGACATGGATTATATCATCAGGTAAGACCTGCTCCTTTATTTCATTTGCTGTAGAAGCCACATTGTGTGATCACAATTGTATCACATGTTAAGAGGGTTGAATGGTCAAATGTGTTAAGACAGAAGGAAATTCATTGACAATTCCCCCTTAAGCTCATGTACGCTGTTAAAAATATTTTTCTTTACTTATTTTAATTAAAAATGGAATCACTTATATGTAGAATTATTCCACCTGTCAAATTGCAAGTGCAAGTTATGTTCCACAATCTGACTATACAATCAGCTATATAAATAAAAACCAAGTACTAAAGTTAGTTAGTTTGAACATAAAGGCAAGAATACACACAATTCTGTATCCCATGCATTTACAGACGTTTACATTCTAGAATAAACTGCGAGGTCAGCATCAATCCATTTCCTCACCAAGCAAGAGTTGTGGAAAGTGTTTTAGATGTAGTGGTATCTTTAACTACATCTAAAATCTACTACTACTACTACTACTACATCTTGTACATAAACTGTTTCATTAGCACAATGTTGGGGTAATTAACACATTTGCTAAAGATACATATTTGTATGTGCCTTGAACATTTACCAAGAGACTACAAATCAGCCCTCCTTCACTAGACTTCACCTCCTGGTTTTTCAGGCAGCAAAAATACAATTAGCTATATTTTAGAAATGCTTTTCAAATGACAAAAATGGTTTACATTGCACAATATTGGTATAATTAAGATATTTGCTGGAAAGAATACTAAGCCAAAACTAATGGAGGGATGCAGTAGGTTATCATTAGCATCTTTGAGAAGAATGAATCGTTGCCTTCTTGTTGTATGGAGAGAAGACTGAATGCTACAGTGTCACAGCCTTTTTGTGTACAAGTGTTACTAGACAGGCTGGGTCAGAGGCAGAGCTAGTTATTTCTTTACATTCTTTTGATAATTGTATTTGCTTATTAATGTTTTAATGTAATAAAACACACATATCACCTTTAACGTAAAGTAAACTATGTATTTCAGACTCCTGCAGGGAATTGTCAGTCAGAAAGATTAAAGATAACATATCAAACATAACATTCCAAAAATGTGTTTTTTTATTTTATTTTTTTGATTACTAACTTTGTACATTAAGAAAATATTTTCACAGGTTTTGAAATACAGAATGTTTTAGTAGACTAGTGGCACAATTTCACTCATGTAGCCTACTGTAGATACAACTGAGACTACTGTGGTTAAACTATTTCCTGTTTCAACAAACAGAAGGCAATGAGGTAGACCGTCAGGGTGGGTCTGCAAGGAGTTATGAAAGCCCGTTAGGGACCTTATTTAAATTGACCTCTCATTAGTAGTCTAAAGAAAAATGGACATTTTCTGAACTCTAGCGTTTTTTTTTTTCTAGTGAAAAACATATTTCTGATAAGCGACATACTTACTGAAAGCTCTCTTACATTAGGCCTAAATGTTTCAGTAGGCCTACTACTGAAGTGTCCTCCCACATAATGCACAACAACAACAAATATTCTCATACACATATCTGACCAGATCTCATGAACTAGTATGACAATTTATATAGTCTACTAAAAGCTTTGACATGTCAAACTATAACATATCTATTATCACATATGTACTGTATATACACAGAATGGAAATGGCTTGAAACAAGTTAAAACTAGGAACGCCTAGCCTAGTTCAGCCGGCCGCATCTACGGATCCAACACCAGGCGTAACGTTTCACACACAACACAAAAGGCTGCGGGGAAAACGTAACTGACTTTGGTAATTTACAAACCAAATACAGAGTTAAACTCAAATAATAAACCAGAGGGGGGAAAGAAAGGGCACACTGGCTAATAATGGGGGAGGGGAAGGGCTTCCACGGCACTCCTGCCAGTAATTAGCACACCGACGTGGCAGCATGCCGGCGAGAGGAAGACACCCCCAGACCTGGGTATCAAAATATGTGTTGAAACTATAGTTTACCATCCTTTACGTAATAAAAATGTACTGATTCTGGCTGCTGTTCATAATTTGGCATATATATTTGCAAATTTAATCATAAATTATAAAAATCTATATAGATTAACTTGAGTGTCTGTTGAGTGTCTGAAATACAGGATATATAGCTTGCCCATGGTTAAGGTGTGAAATATCTTTAGGCCAGGGACAAACTAAAGTACCCAACTTTGTATGTTTTTTGTGGTTATTAAAATCACTCCAACAACACTATTAAACATCTCAACCATGAGTACATAAAATAGACATAACTGTGTCGTTGTTAAGCCCTAGCCAATTTGAACTACTACCTTTAAATTTTGGCCTTTATTGGTATTATTTCTAATAGCACAATACAGTTCTATATTTCCCTGTAATCTGCACAATCTCAGGAAAGAGTATGAAATAAGTATGAAACAAACTAGATTCATACAATATTCTTGTGAGAACGTTTTATCACTCTTAAATGAGTGATAATGCAAAATGGTATGGGGTAAAACTAAATATCATTTATGGAAATTGCGTGATAAAAAAAAAAAACAGTAAATGCACTGAATAAGACTTTACATATGAGCTTTCATATTTGGTATTAAAATACCAAATATTGGTATTTTATTTTGTAATGAAATCATAGTCAATAATAATCAATAATAATTTTTTTCAAAATGTATGTACATTTTATTTACAACATATGAACCCAAAACCCATATCAATATGAGTTTTGGACCAAAACCCATAAAACCTATTCTTCAAAAGGCCTCCAGAGGGCAACATCATTGAGTAGCATTGAAAACATTGTTTATGATTAGCTGTCAATGAATGGTTTCTCAATGATTGGCTGTTTATTTTCATGATTGAACCAAAGTGTGCCAACCCCTGCCATTTACTGTTGAAATAACTCATCTTAAATTTGACAATTAATAAAGATCAAAATACATTTGGCATTGTGTACTGTTTCTCACTGTAATATACAATAATATATAAATATATCATTTATATATTATTTTATGGTGCATGATCTCATCTTGCAGAAGTCCTCTTACATTGAATTACCACCGCCTACTGTGCAGAGAAATGCTACCATCTACATGGTCTAGATTAGTATTGGTGCATTACCACCACCTACTGTGAAGAGTAATGCTACAGTCTACATGGTCTAGATTAGTATTGGTGCATTACCACCACCTACTGTGAAGAGCAATGCTACAGTCTACATGGTCTAGATTAGTATTGGTGCATTACCACCGCCTACTGTGCAGAGTAATGCTACAGTCTACATGGTCTAGATTAGTATTGGTGCATTACCACCACCTACTGTGAAGAGCAATGCTACAGTCTACATGGTCTAGATTAGTATTGGTGCATTACCACCGCCTACTGTGCAGAGTAATGCTACAGTCTACATGGTCTAGATTAGTATTGGTGCATTACCACCGCCTACTGTGAAGAGCAATGCTACAGTCTACATGGTCTAGATTAGTATTGGTGCATTACCACCACCTACTGTGAAGAGTAATGCTACAGTCTACATGGTCTAGATTAGTATTGGTGCATTACCACCACCTACTGTGAAGAGCAA
>JAODOY010012435.1:0-28117 GCA_025399855.1 Forbesichthys papilliferus | reverse complement strand
GGGTGACCAACTCCGGTCCTGGAGGGCCGCACCCTGCATGTTTTAGATCTCTACCTGCTCCAACACACCTGATTCAACTGAATGGGTTGTTAGAAGACTGATAGCGACCCATTCATTAGAATCAGGTGTGATGGAGCAGGGAGACATCTAAAACATGCAGGGCTGAGGCTCTCCTGGACCAGGGTTGGCCACCCCTGCTATAGAGTATTCAGAAATGTGCAGTGTCTTGAAATATATTGTATTTTTTACAAAACCTTCTTTACCAAGTGAGTGTTTATAGTGTGATTTTACATGTCAGGAAGTAGGTAAATGTAATACTTTCATTTCCTCTAAGGTTTGAATTAGCATTGTGTAGATGACTGCTTCCTCAAGCAAGGTCATATCATTCCTATCCATACACAGCCCTACAGAAATAAACAAACACACACACACACACACACAATAACCAGTGGTGCTATAGTCATGAGGCTGCAACACACTTTATTCCTAGAAGGCCTGTGGAAAGATAGAGAACAATAATCCTAAGGTCTGCTACCAGGATGAAAAATACTAATAAGCATGATTCAGCAAGAGGGACAGCTTGTTTCCCAGTAAACTGAATGGATTTGAGCATGAAGCTCCAGTTACCTGTTTCAGGGAGTGTTACTGTACACATATGGCAGGAAACAGGCTGTTTGGCTAATAGACCACAGTATCTGGCACTTCTAATATTTCACCAGCTTGCTATCTGTGTTTTCAAAGCTGGTGTCTGGTGTAAACACGTTTTTACAGGGGACTGGCACTATTTACGTGCCTGCCAATGTTTCTGCTAACATACACACAATTATGAACCACAGCCATTATGCCATTATATGGTACAACATCTAAAGAGCTTTGCTGAATGGCAAACCTCAGGATAAGACAAAAAAAAGGACAACAGAACTTAAAATGGAATACATTTACATACAATACATACAGTTAATGGGAGGTTATTTCAGTGGACCAATAGGAAATACTGTATGTATGTGTAATAGCTCAGCATGCAAACAGCAGATGGCACGCACATTTAGGTTGTGGTATGTGCAAGGCAAGTGTTTGAGGCATTACCGTGTACAGTATACATGATGTGGCTGGTTTCAGGTGCACTATTCTTCTCTTCAACTGGTAACAAGCCCTCTATAACCACCTGCATATTTCTTTTTTACTTCAGTATTTCTTCTATGAACTATATGGAATTATCACTTGAGAGCATGAAAGATGCCTCTTTATTGAATTGTAGATGCTATATGTCTCTACGTTTTATGGGGGGGGGGGTGGGGGGGTATTCGGCAGTGTATTAGCTTGCAGTCGCTGAATTATGCAATTATGTAATTGATAAAAGTGCGGTGTTCCGAAAGCGCACTGTCTAATGCCAATGTTTCATGCAGGATATATAAACGGGTTTACCAAGATTATAATTTAAATTTAAAAGGAATATTTGCTAGGTTGCCATCTACAAAAGTGAAACGATATGGTTGTCACATGTGTGGGTTCTCACGCTTAACTCTCTCAAATTGGTAGTGAACACTTTTGCCAAGGTAATCCATCTACCTGACAGGTGTGCCATATATAGATGCTCATTAAACAGCATGAATAATGCACACGTGTGCTTTGGACTGGTCAGAATAAAAAGTCACTCTACAATGTGCAGTTTTAACACAATGCCACAGATGTCAGCCGTTTTGAGGGACTGTTTAATTGGCAAGCTGACTGCAAGGATGTCCACCAGAATGTTTATTTTGTTATTGTCCTTGGGATTGAACTGCACATCTTGCACATATTTTTATTCAGCCCTTCACTTTTGTTGATTGGATCACTTCCATTCGATGCAAGTGAAGGGCCAAATACAATATGAATGAATATATTCCCAAATTAATTATGCCATACCTCCACATCCCAAAATGAGCAAAAATGTATTGACTTGAGACCGACTTGCGCCGTGAACATGCGCCATGCCCCTCTGCTTGTGTCCCGTCTGGAAACGATGGACATAGTGTGTGACTTGTGATGAGACCTCTGAGCGCAATATTACTAATTACCCCATCCTCCAGCAACCATCCACATATTTGCATAGTTTGGTCTTTGTGTTGTTATAACCACAGATAGCTGCACAGTGCTGACCCCCATTACCCCTTGTGCACATTTGCTATGCGCATGCACATATAATAACGATGTGAGTCGAACCAATAAAATGCATGCATAAAAGTGCATCTCTTAATTTTCTTTGCAGGTGACCTGCATGAGGACAAGATCTCAGCATAGTTTCCATTCCCCATGGAAGGAAAGCGGAACCTGGAAAACTGGTCTTGTGTGAAGATGCTAATCGTGCTTATGTAGCTAACACAAGGGACTTTGTGGTGGTTGGCTAGAGGGGAATAGTATTTTGTTACTTCCTCCACCTATATACCTTTTTAAATATGAACACATGGTCACAAGGCCTAGCCTGGTGGATATAGGTGACTATAGCTCTTTTTATTTAAATATATAGCCTTAGTGTTAATCACTGTTTACACACAAGAAATGTCTGACAGTGCATTAAAGCAGCCGGTTGTTAATGTTATCTTCTTGAGTGGGATAGATTTGAACTGGCACACTGGATGTTATATGATAAACAAACCTTCTAGACAGCTTGACAACTTACCATCTGTCATGTAAGCGCATTTGTGCTCTGGTCTTTATTTATTTTTTATGATGCGATTGTATTTCTCCATGGAAAACAATCCACTTGAGTCATGCAGAGCAATGCAGCACCCTTTGTCATCTGGCAACACATGTATTTCATTTGATTAAAATGTGAATTGAAATATACAGTATTAATGCTATATGTTTGATGTCTGAAGTTGAATGCTTGTTTGGATAGGTGTCCGTTATTTGCACTTTATTCTAATGTAATGTTTTAATTGCACTTTTTGAACTATTGTTTGATGTGGTAAATATAGGGACCATATGCTCTGTATAAAATATAGACTTACCTCGTGCATTCAGGTGAAAAAGTGATTAAATACAGAGAATATGTAGAATTATATCATTATAGTGTACCAATATAAAAATGCTTTTTTTTTTTTGCATTTAATAAATGTTTTTCAGTGTGTTACAAGGCATTTTCAAGTGGGATTTAATTTCCATGTTAAAACTGGTGAAAAGACCTCACTGTGATGCTTCGTTGTAAATTTAAATTGCAGTCTTGTTTTGGAACAAGCATTTTAATGAGCAATTTTAGCTTGATCAAGGAAATTATTCAAATAACATACATGATGGTGTGTGAAATATAGCTGAGACACACAAAACACTGTTACACAGGGTGACAGTATTGTATTGGAAGCTGTTTTCTATCTGTTTTAGATTTGACCGTGGATATTCTGCATTAGCGGCATCCATTTAGCGATGCAAGGGTGTGTTTGGGGGCCCAAGGCAAAGAGGTGAATTTACACCCATCCCCGCAACAACTAATATAACTACATTTTAAAAAAGTATTTAATAGTGCAACAATTAGGCAAATACAACACAATCTCTGATTTGAACAGTTCTTTTCTTCACTATATTACTGTTTGGCCAGTGCATGGTGGTCTGATATCATCACAGAGCTATGGTACCTGCTGTGATGGTGATCCATAATTAAGGTGTTACTCTGAGGATTCTTCTGCTGGACTGCCAGGGTTGTGGATCCTCTTCCTCATTTTGAGGGAGTTTAATGATAGAACTGCTAGAAAAAAAGTATAATTTAATAATTTAGTGTGATCTGTGCATATGTGTGCACTGTACAGATTAGAGCATAACATTACAACAAATAGGCTACAGTACATTTTAGAGAGCATATCAGTATATTATGTTAGCCTATAGATATTGAACTCGGCTAGTTACCTACTTGTTGCCAACTAGCTTACCAATTGCTTGATTAGTTGTCTCAGAAACAAAACTTTATGTAAGCCAACTAATGCTTTATCGTAAAATCGTAAATTGTGCAACCACACAGACATGAGCTATTCATGAGATGATCGCTATGTGAAAACTAGGGATGGCACCGATATGATACTAAGATCGGAAATCGGTTCGATACTGACTTATATAGCTGGATCGGTATCGGTGACAATTTGACAGTTGTAACCGATCAATGGGGCTGATCCAATTACATTAATTTACACGTGTAGGTCTACTGTCAAGCATCAGCCATGTCTAACCTACCCAGGCCACACAATCAGCAGCAGGTTTCTAAAATGCATTTAAGTCCAAAAATAGAGATTGGATGTCATTTATTTTGCAACTTAACTTAATTTAACACTGGAATCGGATCGGTACCCAAAGTGCCGGTATCTGTATCTGTATCGGGACTGAACAAACTGAATCGTGCCATCCCTAGTGAAAACTCTAGAAGTCCACAAGTCTTAAACACTTACCATTATCCTGCTGCGTTTTTTCCTCTCCCATTTTTTTTTCTCATTACCAGACAGTTCCGCCATGCCCACGTGTGTATCACAACAACACAACTTGGTTACTGCTAGGCGAACTCTACTCTCAAACAGTGGGCTGCGCTCACACGTTCGAACGCGCAGCTTCTTTTCCAACGGAACCAATACACATTATCGAATATGCGCTATTGTATTCGCGTTAAGTATTAATTAACGGCCAAACGGTATGCGCTATATTGGCCTAGTTCTATGGTTAGATGAGTCAGATATCCATCAGACTAGGGGGGAGTTTTAAATGTGTCGTCACATATTAGTAGCAATTCTACTGTAGATATTGCCACGCAGTAGCTGGGGGCCTCAGGCACTTGTCTGGCTTGCCTGCCGTGTTCCGGCGCCTCTGGCGACATCTCTGGGAATCGGGCCATGCAGACAACCTTAACTTGACAGTCAGAGAACCAAAACAAGACCTTGGATAGGTATATCATTTCATAATAGCTATCGTTTCCTCACACTATACTCATACATTTCTTTTGGTTTAAAAACTGAAATCACACACTTTCTCCTGCTTAAAGCTGCTTAAAACCATTTGGGTAATGCATGATTCCATATGTCTTCACATATTTGAAAATAGTTGTTTTTTTTAACTCTTGTGATAGATTGTAACTTTATAAATTCAAATAAGTGCATTTTATATGTTTTGCTTTAAAACAAACAAATCCCTCTGCTACATTTCTTTACACGTGAAAGCATTGGGTTTTCCCTTGACTGCTTCCAGTAAAAACTGTGGGTGTAGATTTCTTTGCCCTGCAGTTGTTGAATGTCTCCGGGAAGTCTGTTGGATTATGAAGAGATTTTGCCAGATTTTGGTGAAATAAAGGCAACTGTTTTTACAGTTAAGAGAAAACACTGTTTTGCTGTTACATCAACCAATCACAAAGCCTTTGGCTTTTGCCTTGAGTACTGTTTACACACATTTTGAATTACTATCTGCCTCAAACTGGTAAAGACTGGCTTAAGTAGGCGGCTCTTGCGTCAGTAAAGCAGGAACATCATATGTACAGGGTAGAATTTTAAAGGGATTACGTCCTGCACACTTCATGGTTCAAGATAACTATGATCTATGTCTTCTAAATACATACTGATTGTACATATGCACTATGTATAGACCATCCGTGACTATTGTCTCTCATTATCATAATTATAAAGATTACTGTCAAGCACCTATGTGAGCAGTAAACATTTAATTTACCTAACACTTAACCAAACAAACAAAGTTTAAGTACTGTAGACCATAAAATACTGCGAATTAACATCCTAACAGACCAAGCAAAATTCCCGAAAGCTAAAAAGGCCATTGCATTATTATTTTATAACAAACTGTTAAGAAGTTGTTAAGTTAAGCAGGAATTCTGCACTGGGCTGGCCAGGTATGGGAGGACTTGCCTGGGCTTGTTGAGAAAGCAGCCAATACATTACATAAGCAGTAGATTAAGTCAGGCAGGACTGTTAGAATAACACTGTGGTTCTAGCAGGCCAGACGTCTATCTTCACACCCGAGTTTCTGATACAGTAGGTGCATAGTGATGACATGCCGCAGAAACTCACAAATCTTGTAACATCTCATGTAACAGACCCTGTAAAAGACATGTCTTGTGCGTGTCAAATGCATTTAAACATGATCTTCTGCCTGGAGCAAGACGTTTTGCATTACCACATTCATTACAACACTGGGTGACCACTGCCCTTTTACAAATGATATGTGATTTTCAACACTGTTGTGTGTCTGCTACAGTATAACATTCCCACGTCTGTACCATGTGTCATACAGTATATGTTTGTGTTGGATTGCAACAAGACCTACAGAATCTAGGATCACAGATGTTTTGAAAATGATATCTTATGAATGACATGCCTGTGACGGTCATGTGTGACGCAATTGGCTTCCTTTTCAAATGAGGGATCTCAACATCTTGTACCAGGCAGGTTGATGTTTTGATTTGCCGTTGCTGAGAAACACGACCCAACAGAAACACAGTTTTTGACCCGTTTGGAAAGAGAACGTGTTGTTACTTCCCTCGCACAGCTGTTTGAATTCATTACGTGCTCACAAACAAATGGCTTGTCTTCGTATATCCTGGGTCTGGTTTACGTCATATACCATTGTTTACCGCTATATGACTTCTGCCACTTCTATGTGTGAGGTTATCTGCCTTTGGTGGGGGCTCCTTGTGAGACCCAGCCGATTACTTTTGTTGTGTCTATTGCAAAAGCTTTTCTTTTCCTTTCTCTGACTTCCATCGGTCTGTCTCATTTCTTTGCCAGTCCCAGCCAAAACATATTTTATCTTTAGTACCGTATGTCCTGTGGGCATTTCATGTGAGTTGTGGAATGTCCATTCAACCTAGCATTTAGGATAGGGTTATGTTTTTGTTTTTTGTATTTTCCCTTTGATAATCCTTTCTTTTCCTTAATGTCTATACCGTCTTTCACTTTCGCATTTCTCTCTCATTTTGCATCTGCTGCGTTTTGTCTGCCTTCTGTCTGCATGTATATCCATAAAGTGGTGGTGTGTGAGATCGGGTAGGCTATCATCATGTGATTTCAGAAGTATTTTAAGCCATCCCATGTTGTGTACATATTTACATTTTGGATTCAAATGTGGATATATACATGTTGAGAGCAACCTTCTGTACGAGACAGGTCCTGCCATATAGTCCTTCATCTGTCATTTTATTAGAACTGAAATAAGTCCTACATTGTCCTATACAATAAGTAATAGGATGTGTTGAATACAGAGGACAAACTTCTCCAAAAGCTTTATTAAATGATTAACTTCAATTTAAAGGTTATTCTCCAATAACCTGGAGTAACATGAGAATATTTCTGTAGGTCAATATATAGTAAGTAGTATAGATGGAGAGTTGTTTAACAGGTTAAAGGTAAAGTCAGCTATTGCAAGCTAAATGTTAGCACTTTTTGTCGAATTCAACAAATATCTACTCGCATTTCGCTATCTTACCGCTCTCTGTGCATGTTGAATATATAATCTGATACTTCTACACAGCCCTGGCTCTGACTGACACTGCCTTTAAAAGTTAATTTTTGAGAACACAGGAAGTGTATAACTGGGTTGCTTTTCAACACCTTTTTGTGGCAAACATTGTGAGGACTAAATATTAAGGTAACAAAGCTATGCCATCGATAAACATAGATAAAACACAATCACCACTTTTAATATGATCTGCATTCGTACTGCTGACATTTCTTGAATGAAAGGTTTATGGAAAGCTCCAGTGTAGTCTCTCACAATCACACCTGCATGTGGCATCAAAGGCAGTAACATGGACTCCTGCCTGGAACCAAATATTAACGCTGCTAAAGCTAATGTTTACATGCAACACGTGACCTATATTTCTATCTGGACCATATTTAAAACACAGAATAAATAGTTTCCCCATGTTTTTCTTGTCCTAATTCCCTCAGCAGGCCTTGAAAAGACGTCAACTCACAGCAGCAGTTAACCAAACATGCCTTTAACATTTTAACGATGTTGTTTTGCTTATAGTTGTTATTCAGGCATAATATATAGATAGATATGTATGAGGTAAAATCAGTCTTCCAACCATCTAGCTATCACTTGAACTGCATTAAACCCTTCCAGTAAATCCACAGTCCACTCCCTGTTCCCGTCATGAGCCCACCCTCCAGTTCAGTCCAGTCCTATCCTGCCAGAGACTGTGTGTGGCATGTGCTGTTGGATTCCAGCCTTCCAGCTCACTGACTATTCTCTCTGGGAAAACAAGGCCCCCCCAGTATGATCCTGTTTTGCACATTCCACAGCCTTGACATCAGCTAGGCGGGAAGGAGGAGAGAAGCCAGCCAGCATGGAGGTTTGGGGGAGGTGTGTGTGTGTGTGTATGTGTGTGTGTGTGTGTGTGTGTGTGTGTGTGTGTGTGTGTGAGGGGGTAGGTTCCAGTTACAACCCTTGATACCAGGGCTGTGTGCGGGAAGAGGCCTTCCCTCTGAACTTAGCAATCTAATTGGTGGGCCCTCAGAGGTTTGGGGGGCCCATGTGCAGCTTTCAACAATACAATCAAGGGGTTGCTCTACATACCACATGATGTTTTGCTGTATACATTAAAGTGAGCTGATCGTTAAGATGGATTAGCCACATGGAAATGTAGGTCACATATGGCGTGCAAACATGAGCCCATTCACAGTATCTCCTGTAGAGTTGGTAGCGTTAATATATGTTACTGCCTGCGATGCCATGTTCAGGCGTGGATGTGAGAGGGACTACACCGGAGCTTTTCAGGAGCCTCGCGTCGGGTTTCCCTTAGGCAGAAGACAAGATGGAGGGAGCAGAGGAGGAGAGGAGGCACGGGCAAGGGGTGGGGTGGAGCGTGGGAGAAGGAGACATCAAACGCAAATGAGGAAATCGGATCCCCCTCGCTGAGACAAAGCAGCCCGTGGGGTTCAGGGACAATGGCAACCAGATCAACCATGTGACCGTGAGTGCTGCTGACCGTGAGCAGTGCTGCACATGGCTGCCATGTCTGGCTCCATTCAGCTTTTCCACTCATTCAGCTGTTGTGGTTGAGAGGCAACAAGTTAGCTCTGAAGGGAACTGACATTTTCCGATTGATTCATCAACTTTTGTTCCTTGTACTTAGTATCGCTATGTTGGTGTAACAAATGTATGTGTCTCACGTAATGCAGCAGCTGACATTGAGTACAATTACAAATATTAAAGAAGATTTTAACTTCGTAGTTTGTAGTGCATATTAAATATTTTGAATTGTTTATTTTCATTGTTTTTCTTTGTACATTATTGAATAATGATGAGTTTTTATTGTATATACAGTACAGGATGTAACATACTATTGTCCTGTACTGTAACTTGATATAACATTATGTTTTGAGAGGAGATACAGCAGGAGATAAAGGTATAGGACTACATATCCCAACGTCAGTAAGGCAGGAGTGAAGTTAAGGCACAGCTTTGATATGTAATATCTCAGCAAAATGAACATGCTGAGACTATGTGTGGCACAGTCTCCTGAATACTAAAACCATGAATTCATGCCTAGAAAATGTCTTAACTGACATATGAGCACCACACTATGGTAACAAGTACCATAATAATATTAACAGCATCACGAGGCCATAAGAACAAACTGGCTTTGTGAAGGAATTTAAGTCAGTATCAGGCACTGAGACGCTAACAGGAAAGGCTGCTGCAAATTGTTTTCAGTAGATGTCACGTTCCAGAACATTCCACAAACTCTAACATTTATATTACACATGAAATGGCCCTGCCTCTCATTTGTAGTTATATTGCAGGAATGCCTGTATGTGTGCTGTGTGATGAATATGCTCTCTTGTGTGATTACTATTTGTATCATGCTTACGAATCACCCTTAACCTACCTCCCGGTTTATATACACAGACACACTCTCTCTCGTTACATACACCTTTATAACACTACTCAAAAGCAATACACCCATATAGCCTACACAGGAAAGGGCGGAGGTTCTGTTTGTACAACGTTTTCATTACGCATCCTACAGAACTACATTTTTCAACATTATCGTTATTAAGTCGTTGGTGTGTCTATTATTGAATTGCTGTTTTTAAATGTTATTAAAAATCATGTGCAATGCCAAAGCAAATCTAAAAATAATAGCCTATTAATGGCAGAGAAATGTTTAAGCAGTAGGCTAATTATTCTATAAATAAATCCACCAACATCATAAAAGTATATAAGTAGAGGTGTCATTTGAATGTTTGCTATTTATTGCCAAGGCTAAAAAGTGACACAATATTCAAAGGGGGGAAGGGGGTCATCGTTTTTATTTTTATTACAAGTGGGAGGGGGGACTACAAGGTAAAAAGGTTGGAAACCATTGTGCTAAAGCACTAAAACATAATTTGAACTATGTCCGATTCACGCTTCAGAACCTTTAGTCACATCCTGTCAAATGAGTCAAAGGGTGCAGCCCCAGACAAATGTTTCATCTAACTGTAAATCATTAACTTATTGACATTTTATTTTGGCATAGAAAATGAATTCATGTCAATGAATTAAACCTGTAGTATGTTCACCTGTTTCTTTTAAGAAGATGGAACAGAATTAATTGGCTGAATGAAGTAGTCTACTGTACACCTGTGACTGTGTGAAAAGTTCTATATTATGAAAATAAACCTATGAAAATCAACATGCGTCATTAGACAGTGTGCTAATACAGATTTGAGTTTACTTTTGCTTGACACACAATGTGTTGTGACACAAAGTAGCCTAATGTTCCAATGAATGATGGAGGGTTGCGCTAACGCACGAATAAGACATCATAAACATACTGTACAGGCAGCAGTCATAGGACAGCAGCGTGTGTTTGCTGTCAACACACAAGTACATACAGTACAGATGATCCTACATGGGTCACATTTTCTGTAGCCTACACAACAAAACAATAGACTTTTGTCTTTGGGTTAATGTAGGATCAGCCATGATTACAAAGTTAGGATAGGCCACAACATTTATCTATCTTAAATGCATTCATAATGAGAAAAAAAATACTCTAGGCTAGGATGGGTGAGCTTTACTTTCCAAAGCCATATGCTATCAGAAAATCTAGCACTAGGCCTACTTCAAACTAGATTATAAACATAGGTATAGTTAGGCTATAATTAAAGAGGAAAGAATTTAGAACAGTGGGTATGTAATTCATTGTATTTAAGACTGTTCCAAGCGTTTAATAACGATGGGTTTAGATTCTTGAGTGCTCTGCAGTAGTGCTCAGCCTATTCAGTCATCACAAAAAGTTCCCTTCCATATTCTGTCCTATACTGTAGCTATATGCCTGTTGTAACCTATCACAACATAGCCTGTATACATGCTTCGTTGGAAACTATTGTGGCTAGCGTAAGACCTACACGTTTGTATTTTGGTTTAAACTTTAAAAAAATAAAAAAAGTATTATGATTAGGGGAGAACCCGGCGTTGACGTGGGCAACCCTTAGTCTACTGCTCAGAAACGGAAAATGGCTACTTGTGCTTTAGCGATAGAACCGAAAGTTTATTCAGTAAGGCTCATTTCTGTTTTCTCATTTGGAAGAATGAACACTGCCTACGCGTTCCGTATAAAAATGAGGAAGCACTGCAGACTTGTTAAAAATGTAGGCTACGTGATAGAGCGCTACATATGACATGGGAAACACTGGAATACTATTCAACCGTTCAAGTGAGAGCAGGACGTATCGCCAGCTTGTCAAAGGTGGCGCCTGCCATAAAACAAAAATAGAGACCATATTTGAGTTAATTTCCCTCAGTGGACTAGGCTATTTGCATAAAAGAGAGACCGCCAACGTTATTTCACCTTGAGTAACCCACTGGCTTCAACTTGAATGTTAAGCCCTCTTCATGTCCCTTGCGGCGCCCCTCCCCATTCGACGTTGTTTTTTATGTTTTACTATTGAACAACAATAACAGTAGGTTGATCACGTCTGCCTCGTCTCGCTCGACGTCGTCTCTCAGCTGCGTCGCACATGGTTCCGCCTACACAGCTACCCAACAGCAACTCACATATTGAGCAACTGTTCTCACAAATTCCCTTGGAAACGTTAAGTTTTTGTTTGAATTTGTCGAAATAAGGACTTTCATTTTTTAATATGTTATAAAATATGCGTAATAGGTCTAGGCCTATATGCTACATAATAACCATGTGCGCCTCAGAATGTAGCACACAACACAACAAAAAATGAAATGGGATAATAATAGCCTAGAGACAAATATAACTTCAGGTGATACGTTCATTCGTTGATACCATTCATTCTAGAAAATGTCACGACTTGTCTTGAGCCGAACGCGACATACCAGACATCTTCATACCTGTTAGGTTACATAGTTGTGTTGTTCAGTATGCAAACTACAGGTATTTTGTAAAGGAAATGAACTATTATACGTTGCTATTATCACTAGGATAAAAAACAATAGTATTATTGCATAGGCTAATCACTGGGCCTTATTAGCATGAATGAACATGTATTAATTGGAATGATAAATTATCAATTATCAACACAAATATCTAGAAGATACTGTAGGCTAGAATTTCCTCATGTACCCCACAAGTTGCTCATTTTATGTTGTTCATTTCATACAACCCTCATACAAGCCAAATGTATGACACTTGAAAAATAGCCTATAATTGCTCATTTGAATGCAATGATTTCATAAGAAATACCGGAGCCTAATGATGGATGCTTATTTGCTGCCATCTTGGGGTAGAAAAGTAGCATATACTGCAACCAAGAAACACGTTTGTTATTTAATTAAATGCAATTTAATTTCTATAATTGCTCTCAGCTCAATTTATTTTCGTCGAGTAAATATACCGGTAGCGTCTTAACCAGGCTGCATTTATAGGCCTATGGCATATAGTTCTATCATGTATAGACCGCATAGTTCAGGGCGAGGTTCCAACATTTGCTACCACTAGATGTCGCCAATGCATGTATCATAGGTATGCGCAAAACAACGTAGCCTCTATTTTTTGGCGTCTCGTTACTGATGCTCTGTTTTTCTTGTATTCTTTGTGGGCCAGACCTCTTTGCATTAGATTAATAATGGACTCATGGCCAAGAAAGTAAAAAGTTGACACCTCAAAGTGCCGCTAAAACCCCTGCCTCGAGTATAGCAGATGGGGCTTGATGGGTGGGGGTGAAAAGTGGGACGCGGACTACAGAAAAAAAGTGTAGAGGGGAGGAAAGCAAAGAGATATATATGCCGGCGGGGAGGAGGGGGACAGGAGGGGGAGGAAGACGAGAGGGGGACATTCGTCGTTCCGGCTGTAGTCTGCGTCTTGCCGAGGGTCTCCAGCACTGCGCCTCTGTCAAGGTAGGTGTGAGGCTGCATCTGTGCTTCGCTCTGTTTCAGGGGGATATCATGCCAGCATTGTGGCGGCTGACCTTTTAACTAATCTCTCCGTTTGGCTGGTCTGTTTTGTTAATAACATTTATTCCAATATGCCTGAGTTTCTGTCTGTAAGAGGACAAGGACAGATCGAGGTCTCTGGCTGAATGGGTAATGCATTTACATGTCAAATTTAACTTTATATATTGTAGAACATTTCAGCACCAAACAATGTCTGCAATTTAGTAGTTTATTTTATTTATGTCTGGAAATGTAGTAAGTTGTGTATAGTGGAAAAAGTCACGTTTTGCTGTGTGTGTCTATTGAACTATGTGAACTAAACAGTAGCACAAGGGAGGGTGGGGTGTCGATCCCAACAGTTGCTTCCATTGAAAGACTATAGGCCTATATGGAACAATATTGACGTATTGAGGTCATTCTCCTGTTGTCCACCACATTGCAGTTAATTGGTCACATGGAGCGATGTTGGTTTGTGTTGACACTGCAGAGACTGTCTGTGAGGGGTTTGTACCATTTGGGCCTGGACGCTGCTCCACTTTACACCCCCTCCCCTCAAGCTAACTCATGTAGCCATGTCTGCTGGATCAAGTCATCGTTTGCAGCCTGATTTGCAGTGAAAACAAGGTGAAAGTGGATGTCCATACTGTGGATGTAGGTGCTGTAATCAGCCAGGGCTGATTACTGCTACAGTGGCCCAGAAGTGACATTTCAGTGTTAATGTCTCATTTATTTTGATAGGACACCTGCTATGATTTAAACGTGCTGCACATTTGTCATGCTTGTAATGGTAAACACAATGTTTCCAGTTATTGAATGTTTGTTGCAAGACAGTGCCAACAATGTTTCAGAAATGTGTACAGCATACATTAGCTGGTCATTTTTACTGTGACCAGCATCCCTACTTGTGTGGATAGATACATGGGGACAAAACAGTTTGGCTGGCAGTAGCCAATTATGTTCAACAAGTTGTTCTTGGGCCTCCATCTGAGGGGGAACTCGCAACCCAAGCCGGGCTACACGGCTGGAAGTAGCTGAGTTGTGAAGCTAAAATTAAGATGGAGTGTCTGTGGAAAAGGGAACTTGCAAGTTGTATAACATCTTCTGAGCTGTCAGTAGAGAGCCATGACTTTCAACTGCTGTCCGCCTGTATCCACTAAAGAGGTACCCTCTTTGGTGGTTTTTATTGGATATAAAATATATCCCATTTCAACTCAATTGGATTTTCCAATAATGAACCAATGAAATTAAATCACATTATAGTTTTCAAATGTATGCAAACATATACAATTTTATGAACTACAGTATATTCTTGATGCTGCCACATGCATATCTGCTATGCAATTAAATGTAACTTAAGTTAATGCGCCCGCAGAACTACAAATTCCCCCCTTTTAATTTGCATCAGCCAGAATGTATTAAAGTTTGTATTCTATTCTTAAACTAATAACACTAATGTTGAAAGTGGCCTAGCCAGTGACATTAAGCATGAATTGATATGAATTAAAGCTTGAATTGATTGATACACTATTGACATTGTACTGTACTGCATTACAGTAACAATAAACATTATAGCCAACAATAATATGATACGATTTTACTTGAATGTGTCATATTTGACTACTGAATGGACCCACCCAGACTGTTACATATAGACCAGGTGCAGGACACCCAGAGTGTTACATGCAGTCCAGGTGCAGGACACCCAGAGGGTTACATGTAGTCCAGGTGCAGGACACCCAGAGTGTTACATATAGACCAGGTGCAGGACACCCAGAGTGTTACATATAGTCCAGGTGCAGGACACCCAGAGAGTTACATGTAGTCCAGGTGCAGGACACCCAGAGTGTTACATATAGTCCAGGTGCAGGACACCCAGAGTGTTACACATAGACCAGGTGCAGGACACCCAGAGTGTTACATATAGTCCAGGTGCAGGACACCCATAGTGTTACATGTAGTCCAGGTGCAGGACACCCAGAGTGTTACATATAGTCCAGGTGCAGGACACCCAGAGGGTTACATATAGTCCGACATAACAGACATTACAACTGGAGAAAAATGCCCTTTGCCAGCTGGAAGTGACAGTGACAGCTAGCACAAGCCTGCAGTCACATTTTGTTTTGGTCCCTACAGAAACCCTGTGGGAGTTCAACAGAGACACAGGCACAATACAAACATCCAGTTGGATTCCAGCATAGACGAGTGTTTCCAAAAACACATGCCATGCTGCGTGTATGTGACATTTAACAAATTGAATGTCAAAACAAAATACAAACAGCAAGGTTTTACCACTAAATGTCACAGTCCAGCCTTCTTTAGCTCCTCCCTGCTTCCCTCTTACAGTCCACCCCTCTTCCAGCTCCGAGGCCCTCTCCCTGCCAATTATCAGCCTCACCTGTCCCAATTAGTCCAATGTATTTAGTCTTTGTTCTCCGCTTTGTCTGTGTTGTTCTGTTCTGTCTCGTGTGTCTGTGTTTTGCCACCAAACACAGAAGCACTATTATCTGCTTCTTTATCTGCCTGCCTCGTTTTTTGATTGAAGTCTATTTCCTTGCCTGCTGCCTGCCTGTTCGGTTTTCATTTTTATTTTGGTCACCTGCTGCCAACCATTGCCTGTTTTTGTCTATGCTCCTGCCTGCAAGATTATAGTTGCATAATGACGTGCTGTTCCCATGTCTGTTTTTGGCTCATGTTCCAATTCCTGACAGAGAAATGTCTTTCCGTATTTCCCTGTGAGTCGTTATCAAACTACAAAGGCAATGGTATGCTTGTGGGCTTAATTTATTTAGTAAAAATAGAGGCCACTTTGTAATTACAGTAGGTAAAGTTGCACTAACATCTGTAATCTATGAAATGGGCTGCATCCATAAACAATAGCACATTCATTTGACAATGGCCAATTATTTCGTACTTTTGGTCTGACTACGGACCTTACAATTTAACAGCGGAATACAGCATACATTCATTTTTAATCTTTGGATGTTTTATTGTATCATAAATGTTCTATTGACACAATGTGCTATGAGTTGATGGTGTCATTAATGGTATTTAAATTACAAAATCAAGGTTACTGTAGCAGTAACTATTTAATTATTAATTTGCTTAATAATTAATGTGCTTCTTCTTGTGACACATTTTTTACTGCCAGGGAGCTCGTATCTGGGTTTCATGACATAAACGGCACATCACACAAATGTCTTTAGCAAATACGTTTGTAACAGCCTTAGTAATGTCTTTATGACGTTTAGACTGTTTTAAGCCATGAATGCAACCATCTGTGTTTGCTGAAGCATGTGTTTCTCTTTTGACGCAGCTGGTGGAGGTGGTGATGATATGACAGCATGGTTTACATTTGTATGATGCCCCACCTTCTGAGTCTCTGAATATTATATATTTGAAGTGTGGAACTGCTTCAAATGATGGAACAAATTTGATGTGTTCTTAGTGGTTCTAATCGGCACCACTCTCCGGCAAATGCTAAGTGGATAGCCTCATTAATGGTATTTCAATTAGGAAGTCAAGGTTTGCCATACGCAGCAGTGCCAGTAACTACATATACTTTGCTTGGCAATTAATGTGCTTCTTCTTGTGACAGATATTTTGTTTGAATTGTATGTTTTATTTTGCCTGCAATCAAACCTTTTGAGTACTATTGTTTTGAATGTGCTGTATGTGCTTTAATGGGACTATCTGTCTCTAGTAAATATATACTGTACATTATTACTTGTGGCTTTGCAGTGCTCTTGCTCTTGTCCGTACTCTCCCCTATCCTTCTAGACTAGACACTCAGTTGTTTGAGCCAGTGTTTGTCTCATTGGCTTTACACATTAGAGCAGTGCGGTGCAGATACAGCACCGTATCGCCTTGCATAATGTTTAAGCTTTGATTCATCCAGAGAGAAAACGGGGTATTAAGGAAACGCGTGTTTATATTACTGAGAACTTGTATCCTATAGGACACAGTGTTCCACTGTCACTGGGTCCACAGTTTGGACTTATTTTATTATTATTTTACGATACTATAGGTTACTCATTTATTAAGGCTTTTATTTACATCATCATCATCATCATCATCATCATCTTTTCATCTCATCATGTGATATCACTATCCTAACAGCTGTTAGACTGCAGTGACACAAATATAAAATGGCACCTGAGTCCATAGTAGAGATACAGAATAAGAAGATAGAGATAAGAATTGTCAGTGTGTCATTTGTCATTAGCGTGAATGCGTTTCGGAAAGTGTTGATCTGTCCTCCTATGTAGCTGTGCTTGTTTTGCAGTGTAACATGGTCATTATGTTGACATTATGTTATTTAAATGTTTGTCAAAATGTTTTAGGACACAATATATGTGTCTGGGCTAATTCATCAACTTTGAACATAATAGTTTAGTATACCATTGACATAGGTTATAAGAGTGTTGTCATTTCGGTCAGTAAAATTATCAATTTGTTTAACAGTGGACAAAAGTTACACATGTTCTATTTCTCTGTAAAACTGATAGTTTTATTGCAGAACCTTGGAAATGGTTGATGACATCATAGTTACAAATGCACTGGTTAAATTAAGGTCAGTTCTATGAATTGTTATGGATTTACTTCACTGGCCAAGTTAGGATAGAATCTGGAAATGAAAATAAAAGATCTGACCCAAATCTAGCTGCATTACTCATACATATTCATTCAGTGAGACAATTGTGTTGCCACAAGGTAACATTATTCTATTTTTGTATTATTTCCTTTACTTTGTAAGCAGTCTTTGTAGAGTCAAGCAGTGTTTTGTAGCAGTGCAGTAGTTTTTCTCTGTTATTGGTTTAGCTATTGTGTATGCTAATAGTACATTAAAGGTCTGCTAGTTTCACAAGGGCAGGCGTATTAGTTATTATATAATCATATCAAATGTCTGAGGTGAGACAAGTGTTTTTTTGGAGTTTCTACATTAATCCAAGCCTTATGAAAGTGGAGTTCAAAATAATGGTGGTGATTCCAATGGATCTTTTCAGCGGTGCAAATGTCAACACAGTCCCAAAGGTTACTCAGCAACATTAGCTTTGTACCACATTTTGAAGTTTGTAAAACAGAAGCATGTAATTACCTACATCATATATCTTTTGCATTCACTAGCATGTGATGGCATCATGAACGTCGACAATGCTTTTGAGATTTATTTTTATTTTTTATGACCAACCAGCAGAATCAACCAATCAAGTCAGTTCCTGATTTTGCCACTGAATTTGAGCTAAACCTCACATAGTGGCGTAGCATGGCTGCGCCACAAGCCTGTAATGGTTGTTCAATTCTGACCTAGTCAGAAAAGCCAATCAAATTATGAATGCTAAAGAAAAGTGAAATACCAACTAACTAACTGAATGTTAAACAATGAGGAAGTCTGTACACAATGATAGCTGGAAAATTAATGATATACTCATTAATTTTCACCTTTAAGGTTTAAAGGTGAAATTCTGGGCAGGTACTCAAAATGTGCAGTATAAGTGTCCGTCAATGATAAATAAGTCCTCCTGTCTTCCCTCTACTCTGTAACATTAAACCTTTAGCTCACCGCAAACCATCTCAGAATAGCACCTAAGAATATACGCTCACTTAAGCTCTCTTTGAATTTATCCTTCATTGCCTTAAAAAGTGTAGGGCAAGGTTATTTTCTTTGATATTATGTAATTGTTAGGGGTCTGCACAGGTTTCTAATAGGTTTTTAATATGTTATAGCAAGAATGTTCAATTCAGTTTGATTGCTGTGCATTAACAGGCAATTCTGATACATAATGTGCATTACGTGAATCAAGTGGTGTGAACCCTGCCAATAATTTGAGTATCAAATGAGTGAATGCACATCCTGTGGAACATATGCTATAAATGGTGCAGCATATTTAGGTGGACTATTCTCTTCTGAGTATTGTTGATATATTATCAGAAACTAATCTTTTATTATCAGCATTACACAGTTGTCATGTTCTGAATAGTGAAGCGGATAAGTGTACAATACTTTGGATTGGGACAGAATGGGGTCCGTGTATTGCAAAAATGGTTCTAGAAAGTCTCTGAAATGCGTTGTTATTGTCTTTATATGTACAGTAGATGCTCAAGAACATTAAACATATCTTACAGTCCTATGAGGAACAAAATATGATCATGGCCTACAAATGTTTGTTACTGTATGTTACAACATAGGGTTTGCAGGTTAAAGTGACACCGTGCTAATATAATGTCTCCCCCTCGCCCGTTGTGTCTCCCACCTTCTAGCCACAGGTAGTGCCCTCTGCCCAGGGGTATCTGGAGCAGTGTGTGTGTGACTGAGTGAGTGTGCATGCGAGCACAGCCATGTCGGACCCCAGGGACATAGACGAGGACGCCATCTTGAAGGGCCTCAGCCCCGAGGAGTTGGACAAGCTAGAGGATGAACTCCAAGAGATGGACCCGGAGGTGAGGAGAAGGAGCGCGTGCTTTCACTTGAACTAGAACGCAATGAAGTAGAACTCTCATTAGCGCACAGCTTTAGGCTGCTAGAGCTTTCTGCCTTTTTCTGCCTTTATGTTTTTGTAATACCTATTTATCATTTATAAGATGTTTGATAAATGATGTGAAAATGAATTGGTGATAAAGCTGGCAAATTCATTAGAAAATACCAAATACATTTCAGTGGATTGTGATCTGCCAATCTCACAATATTTTGTATGGCATAAAGAATAAAGATAAAGAGCATTAATTTATTATTATAACCTTATTACTATACATCTTCACAAACAACGATGGCCTGAATGAACTTCCACTAACATACACATTTACAAATATAACGATAAATCACTAAATCAAATAGTAAGTAACCAAATCAAATACACTCACTGTAGGTTTTAATATATATTCAAAAGCAGAAAATAATGACAAAACCTATCAGGCATAATCACATTGTTTACCATTAATTTTATACAAATATATTCAACACAATTATTTATTACTGTTTTATGTAATTATATTTTTATTGTACCTAGTGTTGCTGCACCAACCTTATTGTTGTCAGTGTTTTCTCCGTGCGTGAAGGAGGTATGAACATCCGGTTGTAAATGCCGTCGTGGGGGACTGGAATCAGTATTTTTTTGACGCCCAATTCTTCTGTCCTGCTCTTGTCCACTAACATGACATCAGGACTGCTGTGTTCCTTGTGAATGCAGCATTATGCTATGATAATGTTAAATATAATAAAAACAAGATCAGGCGGTTTTTGAGGTTGGGGTTTATGCTAATATGGCTACAGTTACAACCCCCATTCTTAGTACACTGTGTGTTTTCCCAGAATGCCATGCTGCCAGCTGGCTTCAGGCAGCGTGATCAGACCAAGAAGAGCCCCACTGGGATGTTTGATCGTGACGCCTTACTGGACCACCTGGAGAAGCAGGCCCTGGAACACCCAGACAAGGAGGACCTGGTGCCCTTCAGTCGGGAGAAGAGAGGTGGGACAGGCCAGCGCTCTAAACAGAAGGCCTATACTGGACCGAATTAATGTTTTTCTGAATGTGACTTGTCACATTTCAACTCAATATGTTTTTAACTGCACCATACATTGAAGATGAACGCCTCATGTTGTGTCTTACAAAATGAAGGTTCTTATTGTTCTGTTCACATTTGTCAATAGACGTTACAGTTACAAGCCTAGAGCTGTGTTTGCTTCAAAACTCTAAACAATGAGCTGGGGTTTGCATCGCTTTTATTTAAGTATATATGGAGGGTGCCTTTAACAGCAAACATTATAAACATAATTGTGTACAGCACTATGAAGGAACTAAGTTATTTAAATGAAAATACTAACTAAAGAAAAGTCAAGTCTTTTGCAACAGTCCCCACTTTAATGACGTCGTCTCCAGGTTGCCACTAACGGTGCTCTTTCGGCCTCTTAGCACAGCCTAAAGCGTGACTGAGGGCAAGTCAGTTAAAGCCAGGCCACAATAGTACTCTGCAATGCTCCACTGCATCAGCTTGCTTTGCCTTAAGATATAGGTCTGTGTGGAGCTTATGTGCTTCAGTGGGCTAGACTCAAGGAACGGTAACAGGTACCATTTCCTTAACATTCAAACTGACTTGAGAATGACGGTTACCTAATGTAATTTGAACTGAAAACCAATAACAGGACAAACTCAAACACGTCTCATCTTGCTTTTGAGGGGATTAATAATGGCGACAAAGCACACTAGCATAATAAAAAAGCTTGATATACAGTGGGATACAATGGAAAATGTACTTTGGCAGAGTTTCTCTACAAATCTACAAAAAGCCCTGGTTTACTAGTGTTATGGGAAACTTGATCCAAACAGAGCTTTTACCAAAACAAAGAACCACATCAATTATAGACTAACGTCTCCTTTGTTAAGGGTCTTACATTGAAATGCAACTCCAAACGTCACAATAACCATTATGGTCCTAAAAACTATTCCCTGGGAAAGACCAGATTGACCTACTCTATTCTAACTCCTCGTCTCATCCCAGGCATGTAAATTGCATTGGATTTACAGAGAGAAATAAGAACAGACATTACCACTTCATGTGCTGTCACAATACATCAACATCATTGAGTGCAGCGTGTCACACATAACAGTAATGCACAATTCAAGTGTTATGGCGATGGACCTTTTGAACCTAGAGTACTAGATAACAGCATAGTGTTTCTCCTAATCTGGTTGGCTAACCTCAACCCATCTCTTTCTCTCTGTGTTGGCATAGGAAAGGCGTTCATACCCAAGAACACAACAGGCCAGATCCCATTACATGAGCAGATCACCTTGGAGCCGGAGCTGGAGGAAGCTCTGAAGAACGCCACAGACGCTGAGATGTGCGACATCGCAGGTCAGAGCGCGAACCTTCGGTCTTACACGCAACCCTTAGGATAAAGGTCATTCCCATTGTGATGTTTGACGTAACCCTCAACAAAGCAACCGCACAAAGATCAGAACTAATCCCAGTGATGTCAGCTAAGGCGCTAGTACTAATAGCACACAGCTTTTGTGTGAATCTTGACAAGCAGCAGTCTTGGCAACGGCTTTAATTACAGACTCGTGATTCACTGTAGCTGCAGATGCTTGCCTTATATTAGCTGACCTGACGCTGTGACTTTGGTGGCCAGGTTGCGATCACGGGAAACTACTGTGTGCGTCCAAAGAGCAGGTGGCATTGTCCCATAGTTTGGTTTGAGCGTTACATCACAGCGGCATTGACCCACATACAGCTTCATTAGGCAGACCTGCTTTGTGCTAACTGCTAGTTCCTAGCATTGTCTATTCCCCCCACCCCCAAATTGGACCCCAGTCTCCCGCTAACGGACGTCGACAGACATGCAATGCGCTGGGCTCGGATTCACCGCAGTCAGCTACACCAACATAAATAGGCTTGGCCACAGGCCACTGGAGGGTGCGGGGTCAGGGTATTGGGGTGGGAGACCAGGGGCGTAGGTGGGTAAAGCTGTGGGGCAAAGATACAGTATCTTTTGAGGCCAAAACAACAGGAAATTTGCTTGGTTTGCAGATAGACGTTTGTTTTTTCCTGTAGGCCAATGTGTGTTGATTCTGTTAGCAAATTAGTCTTTGTGTTTCATTACATGGCATTTAAAGCAACCTATCTCATGAATACGTATATGCATTTCCATGCATTTAACTCATGTTTTTATTTAGAGCAATCCACAATAAGTGCCTGTAGTGGTTCTACCACACCATGTGGTGACCTAACAAAGTATTCCTGTGAGCCTAATAATCGGGTGTGAAGTGCAACATGTCATTCATTTGACCAGGTCACATTTTCTTGGACACGTATTATTCCAACTGTCAGGCCGAGCAAGGTAGGCAGGCACAATAAAGAGAGGCTGTGTGTGAGGAGCCTGTTTGTCCGGCCAGAATAGGCTGTCAGTGAGACCATCGTTTCCCTGGACAGAGTTCAATTGAGGAGTAAACCTGCAGTTAGCCTCTATTGTATATAGCTGGGCTGTCCAGAACACCAACGCCACAGAGTGGAAGTGCAGTTGTAGCTCAAAAATGACATGAATACGTTCGTAATTACAGCCACTTTCATTATTGGTGTGTAGTTTGCTGTCTACAGCCGTGCTGGGTTATTCTCAGGGCCGTGTTGGATGACGTTAGTGTATTTAGCCCCCCCAGCAGCTGTCTCCAGGGTGCTTCTCCTCACAAGGCCTTCCCCATGGTTTCCTATAGTAGGTCAGGGGTTGGTTGGAGGGGCGAGGCTGCTGGCACAGCACTTGGTGTGTGACAGCTTGGGTGACCAGGACCTGTCGTAGAGTAGAAGCTGCCATTAGTGCCCCCTGCTGGACACCAGTAATAATAACCGAATAGTCAAAAAGTGACTAAAAGAAGAAAGTAATATTTTTAGAATTAGATATATTTGTTACATATTAATGCAATTATAAGTTATATCAATATACACTTAGTAAATCCCAAGCTAAAGCTCAAAAAAGCACTATTTGAATGGGAATTATACTTAAAATATACATGAATTTCCATTCAAATAACTCAATGTTAAGGTTATTATGTATATTATAATTATATTCCAGTGTCTAACTGTATATTGTAGGGACCCATTGTGTTTCACGTGGCCCCATAAAATGAACAGCAGTGCTCTACTTTCCTGGGTCATCTGTCAAAGGGTAGCGTGGCGTCTTCTCTCTCTATTTATGCCCCAAGATACAGTACGTATAAAGAAAGACAGCCAACCTCTCTTCATTGGCTACTACGCTGCAGAGCATTCAAAAACAACATTGGTGAACGTGAATGACTACTTGTGATGACTTGTGAGCTTAACCATAGAATGGGCCCATACCTCTCAGTTTGGCCACAGCCACTCCAGTGTTGACACTTTGTTCTGGTATAGCAGCGTTGTTTTGAGGGTTGAGTTGTAGGCTCACATGGACACAGATGTGTGGTTTTGTAGCATTTGTGAACTATCTCAAAGACCCTGGAGACTTTGAGATAGTCTCTCTCCCTGCTCAGGACTGTACCGGCAACAACACCCTTATCTGTGAAAGCAGGCTAAACACACGAGGGTAACATGCGGGAGATACCTGGAGATTGAACTTTTTTTGCATTAGTGTAGAGATAGAAAACATTATCCTGCCATGTTCTTGAATATCCGTCAATATCTGTCTATATGATGTTGTAATTTGTGTGCTGTGCTCTACTGTTTAGATCATCATTAGACAATGATGATTGCGTGAAGTGCCAGGGAGCCTGTTCTTTATGGTGGTTTCTGTGTGTTTGCAGCTATCCTTGGAATGTACACGCTGATGAGCAATAAACAATACTATGATGCCTTGGGCACCACTGGTACCATTGCCAACACAGAGGGCATCAACAGTATGTATGGAGAAGTCATACACAAGCATGACATTAAAAAAACATAAATCCATATGAATTCTGTAATTATTTTTGAACAGAGAAAATATGATCCATTTCCTTTTCATATGTCAGTTTTGCAAAAACATTACACAGTACATATTGTTTATTATATTTATCCACAGTATGTAATTCCTCAGGATATGTCTTAAACAAATAACATAGCTTCCCTGTAGATATAACGTAATGCTGTGGCTTTTCAAGGCGTGGTCAAACCAGATCCATTCAAGATCTTCCCAGAGGAGCCCCCAAACACCACCAACGTGGAAGAGACCCTGGAGAGGGTTCACAACAACGACAGCAGCCTGACAGAAGTGAACCTCAACAACATCAAGGTGAGCTCCACCCACGTTTATCTACATAGCCTTTAATCAAAGTCACAGCTTCTATGAAGCATTACAGAACTGCAGTGTTGATGATATGCATTGTGCTATATTAGGGACGATCAAAATACTCAGTGTATTATTCCAGTAATAAAACTGTACATTGCCACTGGTCAATACATATAGTAAACATGAAATTCCTTTAAACGTAATGCAACAAGGTAACATTAACGTCTTAATATCTTCATCCATCTACACAGCTCTGCGGCATCCTGTGAAGTTTAACACTTGTTTTCCCCATATCTGGGCTGTTTAGGACATTCCCATCCCAACACTGAAAGAGATTTTTGAGGCGATGAAGGGAAACTCTCATGTGGAGTCTCTGAGCATCGCTGCGACGCGTAGCAACGACCCTGTGGCCTACGTGAGTATAGGATGCTTGCTTGCGTTATGCAAATGTGTTCAGACAATGCTTATTACAGTAAAGCAGAACTGTGAATCTCTAAACCCCAACAAATCCACACACAACTACAAGAGGGGCACTTCTTTGTGGAGATTGAAACCAAAATGAAAGAGCTGGTTTGTTTGTGAGCGCCTCTCACATCTGAGTGCACACAGCGGACCTTTAGCACTGTAATGCAATATAGGAGTGTATATTGAATGTCTTCCTGCTATTTGTATTGATTGTGGTGGTTGAGTTTTCAAATGCTGGTGAGCAAATCCTTTGTGTCAATAAACCTTGTAGTGGGAAAGCAATCCATTCCATGTTGTATTTGTAGAACAAGTCAATGTTAAAGGACACTCATGACTGAAAGGGGCACAGCCAATTTCCCTTGTGGCAGAAATCAACATTAGAAAAACAAAATGGTTTTAAAGTCTGAAGGTACATGCCATTCCCATTATATGGGTACCCCCTCCCCCCTACACCTCCCCCCTACACCTATTTTCAGTTCAGTTCATTGTTTCAAATATGAAATATTATTATTATTAATGGCCAGTCAGTGCCCGTGTGCACCGAGATCCTTTTGAAATGGCCCGTAGTGTTTGTGTTATGTAAACAGTGTCAATATTGTACATATGAAGTGCAGTGGGTAACAGATGTACAACAGCAGTGTGTTTGTTTTTATTTGACCTTACTAAGCCAATCAGTTAAGAACACGTTCTTATTTTCTTATTTGCCTAGCAAAAGACACGTTTCTCTTATGGGGAAGGGAACACACATATTTAAATATATGGTTAAAAGACACGATTACAGAATGTAAAAACACAGTAAACAGGTAGCCACAGGGCAACATACTGCACATAACAGCAAATATACAAGAATGAGGGTAAGGAGGGTTGTTTGCTGTATGACGCAGGATAACATAACAGCAACAGTAGTGACCAAGACACATCACACAGGACACCTGCAGGTATCTGTGACGGTGATAAGGTGTTTGAATTTTTGTATGGGACTGAAGATTCCAAGTCTGATCGATTTTTGCAGCAAATGACTGTATGTAATGTGTACTATGTGTGTGTGTGTGTGTGTGTCAATGCCAGGCATGTGCTGAGATGCTGCAGGAAAACACAAGTCTGCAGAGTCTTAATATTGAGTCCAACTTCATCACTGCTGAGGGCATGATGGCCATTATCAAAGCCATGGCCAGCAATGCCACACTGGTAGAGCTGAAGATTGACAACCAGGTCAGGCAACTAAACATATTAGTGGAAAGGAAATATTGTAAGTAATGCTTGAGGTAACATTAATTGTAACATAGTCTTGCGGTTCAGGGACACATTCACTGTATTCTATGTTGTGTAATATGTTCTTCATAACATCATGAAATGTCTTACATTTTATATAAAAATAACTTGCATTTGTTTAAGAAAGTGAATTCATTTACCAGTGGTCAAAAAAAAAAAATCACAAATATTTGTAACTTTAATCGTAGAATTTAGAGTATAAAAGTTTACAAAATGCTTCATTACAACAATAAAAACCAGACAGACAGCGAGACGTGTTTACATAAAAGTCAGTAGGACTAATAACCAAAACAGGCTACACCAGAAATGAGAAGTAACTGTGGTTTATTTGATTGCTGTCTAAATAAAGTGTTGTTTATGGCTTCCCCTCTCCTTATTACAGAGACACAATCTGGGAGACTCGGTTGAGATGGAGATCGCCACAATGTTGGAGAACAACTCCAGTATACTCAAGTTCGGCTACCACTTCACCCAGCAAGGGCCCCGTGCCAGAGCTGCTATGGCCATTACCCGAAACAATGATATGAGTAAGTCTGTATGTCAGGCCAAAGTAACACTTAGCTTCAGAATGTATGATTAATACTAACCTAACCCAACCCAACCCATATGAGTAATGAATATGTTTCGGAACACACCCATGTCAACAACACAAGGTATCCAAGGCATTTTCGTTACCTTGGTTATGAATGTAGTATCAATCATCCAGTTGGTATAACTGTGGCGATATTTAATCAATAAACATCTTGATTCACATCATACAAATGCCGACTGTGCATAAAATATAAAAAATAATAAAAGGCACACAATAATAACATTTCAGCAATAGACCTCTATAGTTTGTTACATGAATTACAGTTAACACATAGTGGCTGATCACCGGATATCACCAATTGTATTTCACCCAAAAATGACTACACAACCCCAAGTACATGATGAGTAATCAAGTGTTCTCTATAAATAGAGGACTCACCCTAAAGTTTAACAAGTTACTACACCACCCCAGTATATGTGATAGCATGCTGCAATACCATGCAAATAAACATGCTTTTTCCTTTGTCTTTGTTCTGTTCAGTTCGTCAACAGAGACTGAGATGAATAGTAGAACATGGAAGTGGTCATTTTCTCCCCCTTGGTGCTTACGTCTGCAGAAAAAAAACGCCATTGACAACCTCATGGTATCTTTGACAATGTGGCACAACAAATGTCATCCTACCGTCAAATAAACACACACACACACACACACACACACACACACACACACACACACACACACACACACACACACACACACAC
>JAODOY010012417.1:0-28122 GCA_025399855.1 Forbesichthys papilliferus | reverse complement strand
GTCGCGGATTGTATATGAATTAGTGCTTTTGACCGAAAAGCTTCAAAGATTCCTCAGAAACATTTGATATCACTTGGGCAAACAAAGCAGAAAAAGTTTGGGAGCGGAGCTTCATGCGAGCTTCATGCGACTTACATCATTATCTCAGTGCCAAGTGTATATCCTGGGAGGTTGTGCACGCACACACGCATACATGCACAGCGCATGCATGCACGCCGAAACCATCCAATCTTCCCGTAACTCACTTACCCAGAGCTACTCACAGCCATTTTAGTTCATTCCCACCCACAATTGACCATTACATCCTCTTCCACTCCCTTCAACACACTAATGTTGCGCACGCACGCACGCACGCACACGCCATGCCTCCATAAGAGAGGGAATAATTCACTTTTCCTCCCCTCTCATTTCATATATCGGTTTTCAGTCTGCTCATTGTGGTGGAGGCTCAGTGCGTGTCGGGTGCAGGCACATTGTTTACCTGCCTGGCTCATGGTGACCACAGCCCTGTGCTGCTGTTCTGCCCATGTGGCCGTACGGTGTATGTGTAGGCTCTGAGTGCTCTGCTTCCATGTCTCCAGTGTGTCGCTACGCCTGCCACAGGAAGTGCTGTTCCAGGATGACCACTAAGTGCAGCAAGAAGGTAGGCTGGTCCACAACATGTTTCAGGCTCATAAAGATCACTTTAGAAGATGTGACGTTCCTTTTTTATTGCTACGGTAAACATTAAAATGTCCTCCTTTGGGTTTTGTTAGAGCTAATATAGTCTATGTAAATAACTAAAGTATTTTGTGGCTTTTGCCTATTTCAGCTGCCGTAGTGCCATTGGAATTAATTTATTTGAGGAGTTATCTAGTCAAATTGTTATATTCACTATACTACAACCAGAACTCGCATGCTAGAAATAATTAAATGTGCGTGTATTTGTCTGCGTGTGAATGTCTCGCTCAGTACGACCCTGAGCTGACATCCAGACAGTTCGGCGTTGAGTTATCCCGGCTGACAAGCGAGGAGCAAACAGTGCCCCACATGGTGGAGAAACTCATCAACTACATCGAGATGCATGGCCTCTACACAGAGGGCATTTACAGGAAGCCCGGCTCCACCAATAAGATTAAAGAACTCCACCAGGGGCTGGACACAGGTGGAAATCAAAATAAAAGACTAGATTGTGTATTCTACAGATTAGATACTAGAATATATTAATAAATTAATGATTGATTAGCCTATTATAATCCAAATTCATTCATTAATGATGGAATATATTCATGACACAAGAATGTCTAAGGTGAGCAAGTCATTGCTGAATATGTACGGTACATTGTATACGTCATATTTACGTTTCGTAAATGTTATATACACATCAAACTAACATAGAGACAGTGTATTGGAAGCTCACATATTGTCTTTCCATTCCAGATGTGAACAGTGTGAATCTGGATGACTACAATATTCATGTCATTGCTAGCGTGCTTAAACAATGGCTCCGCGACCTGCCCAGTCCTCTCATGACCTTTGAACTTTATGAGGAGTTCCTCAGGGCCATGGGTAAGAAAACAATCATCACTGCAATGGTCACGTACATGCCATTAGACAGACCAGTTCATGAAGTGCAATATATTGTGAATTCTAATCAAATCTGCACACGAATGCAAATTCTTATGTTCGGCTCTGCTTGCTAACATCTGTGTTCTGGAACCAGGTCAGCCAGATAAGCGTGAGGTGATCCGAGGAGTTTACTCTGTAATCGACCAGCTCAGCAGAACACACCTCCACACCCTTGAGCGCCTCATCTTCCATCTGGTCAGGTCAGTGGCAGTACATTACACCAGGGTAGAGATGGGATAACATAACGTGTATATATAAAGCCACAAAGGTGTAACATTTACAGCATTTGGCAGACTCTTTTGTCCAAAGCCACTTGTACATTGTACATGTAGTACATTTGTCAGTAGTTGGACAGGTCATACGCCAGGAATTGTAAGCTGGTGTACCGTATGACATTTCTGGATTGTTTCCGGATTGTAACACAAGATTCACTGTGGTAAGTCTAAGGGCATTTAAAACATATGTTCAAACTTAAATATTAAGTGTTCAAGAAAGTAAAAACTGAAATCAGAATGACGTAGAGCCTTTATTTTCATATTGGACTATTTCATTATTAATGATAAACAGTCCATTAATGTCAAAGTCAAACTAAGTCAAATGTATTTATATAGCCCTCAATCACATTAGTCTCAAAGGGCTGTACAGCCTACATTTCACATGGAATCCACCCCTCCTGCTAAGGATACCTGGAGAATGTTTATTTATCTATTCCTCTCCAACGTTTTCATCATGTCTGCCGTTATTAAGCTGTTATATCCACTCCCTCCACTCAACCAGCTACAGTATATCTGTCCAGTGCATTAATGATTGTGAGCGGGTTGCGGTTGTTTTGTGTTCCAGGATAGCCCTGCAGGAGGAGACTAACAGGATGTCAGCCAACGCCCTGGCTATAGTGTTCGCACCGTGTGTCTTGCGCTGCCCTGACACTATCGACCCGCTGCAGAGTGTCCAAGACATTAGCAAGACCACTGCGTATGTCCTATACTCTGCAGTATTTCAGTGGGGGGGAGGGGTCATTCAATTATTTAAAGATTGTTGATTTACTGTAAGTATGGCAATGTTAATATCAATGGTGGTAAGAGATGATTTATACATAATGATGTACGGGCATGTTGTACAAGTAAGACAAGTGGTTAATAGCATATGACATGGGGGGGGCGGGGGGGGGGGGTGGAAGTTAATCTCAGTTCTATATATTGTATGCTATTATTTTACTAGTTTTGCTTTGTGTAATATAGTTAGTGGTAATATACAGCCACGGACACAACTCTCTGATTTTTACTACTTTTTACTATTACAATTGTATTGTAATATATACATTTTTATATTTGTTTTTATAAAATTGTCATGTATCATCAGTATATGTATATTTTATATTATTACATTTGTGCAGTGGCCTCAGTTTGCTGTGATGTGTTTCCATGCTAAATGAGTCTGCCCTCCACAGCTGCGTGGAGCTAATCATCAACGAGCAGATGAGCAAGTACAGGGCTCGTCTGAAGGACATCAGCAGCCTGGAGTTTGCAGAGAGCAAAGCTAAGAGCAGACTCGCCCACATCAGAAGGTCCATGGTAAGTCTAGTCTACCCATTACGCCGCACATCACACACTCTAGACTAGACGCGTCTGCAGGGGTCTTGAAGAACCAGGAGCTAGCATTATACTGTAGGACCTTCTATGGAACTAGGCTGTGCAAACGCCAATGTGAACAGGGTTTCCAGACTATAATCTCAGCTAAGTAAATTGAGCTGAGAGAATGAATGTAAGATCTCAATAAAGCCGTAGCACTATTGCTTCACGGTGCATTTCGATGTGTGATGCGGCGCCGCAGAGCGATACTGTTTCGATTCGAGCTCGAAGTTAGCAAGATGGACTGACCCTGCCTTCAAATGCTGGCCGATCTATGAATTCCCTACAGGTTAACATTTTAGGTTTAAGGTAAATATTGTACCACTACTCTCTCACTACTGGAACATCTTCTTCTAGTCTCTGTCCTGGTGATTTCATGCTTCTTATAAATGGATGTGAATGTTCATTCCACTAACCACGCTGCTCAGCTCCCGGAGAGGCTTGCATGGCCTTATACCTTGCTGTGCCAGGGTGTCACGTCTTGCCCCTTCTACAGTATGTGCGTCTTTTTACAACGGCTCGTGTGAAAAGCTTTCTAATTGGCTCTGAATTCAGCTGAGTGACATTTTGGGAACACTTAAAGGATCTGAACAGTAATATAGTTTCCAAAGGAACCTATATTTTTATGAGTCCCCCCCGTAGCCCCAAATGAATCTTTCCCTCTTTCCTATCTTCCCTCCCTCCCAAACACCCCTCCCCTTTCACCCTCTTTCCTATCTTCCCTCCCTCCCAAACACCCCTCCCCTTTCAGAAACAAGTACTAATTGCTGTTATGTTTATGAGCATTACCCGCGATGCCACCTCGGTATGTATGCCCCTCCCACTTCACGTCCCCGCCCACCACCAGTGCTGTCCTTCAACGCCATTTGTCAGTAGAGCTGTCAGTCACCACGTCAGTCTTCGCGTCTCATCCATGTCACATGTTCCGTCAAGCAGACGTCATACAGGAGTATGCTATTTTGTGTGCGTGACTCTTTCCACTGCTTGTCATAAGGCAAACAAACAAGAAAAATGTAATTGTGAATTATTCATACTTCATTCATACACACTTGCGGAAATGTATTACAATGGCACAGGCAGCTCTACTGTGTACACTGCAACAATGCCTTATCAAATATAAGTGCAAATATATTAGTTATGAGCTTTCTAGTGCTTAAAACAAGCAATTTTTACTGCAAGTGCAGTAAGTGGAATTCACTTAATAAGATTTCTTAAATTAATTGCAGATTTACTTAATTTAAGTCACTAGATAAGCCATTTATATTAGAAACAAGTCCAAGGAGATTTTAAAATCTAAAAACAAGATTATCTCACTAAGTTAGATGTTCGTTTTTTGCAGTGTACAGCTGTTGCTCTAAGAGTAAATGATTATTCTTATCTTCAAAGGACCAATGATGTTTGGTGAGCGCTCAGACAATAGGTCTGTTGCTCCACTGACCCCATCTCTCTGCTCCCCCTCCTCCCCTACCTCACATACTAACATGCAGCCTCACACAGCTACGCTGAAGGTAAAGCAAACGGGTATGTGTGTGTTGTCGTCGTGCTTCATTCACACTAACTGCCTCATCATCACTCTAAATGTTATTCCTTAAAGTGGGAGCAGTGGCAATATGAAACTGCTGGAAATAAAATGCCACCCACAGGTTATTTCTCTGCAGGTGGTTTGAAAATCAAACAGATCTTGACGTGAATCTGACTGCACGTAAATAGAAAACGTGCACTTCAGTAGAACAGCCGTAACCATTTGTTGTCCGGTGGATCCCATCTATTAACCCAACCAGCAGTCTGTATGAGTGAAGTATTAGCAAAACACAATGTGTGTGTGTGTGTGTGTTCGTCGTCAAAGCGGTGGTGTTCAGCACACGCGTCGTTTATTCTCGTGTAGTGTCCAAGCATCCTCGGCGCGTTGTTGACATCCCCCAATTGTCTGCGCTCTAAGCGTCCCATAGATCAGTCACTGCCTAGCTTCCTCAGCGTCTCTGGCTAACGCGTGTATCTCTCTCTGTGTCCGTGTGTGTGTATGTCTACGTCTGCTCACACGTGGCCTCAGGGCAAAGGTCGTGCCTGGCGGAGCAGCGCCCACATCCCTTCTCCGCCCCTCAGCCCCAGAGCGCCCCCGGCAACGGAGGGGGAGACTGCGGGAGGGGACGATGACATGGAGACTGGGCTCAGCGAGCAGCAACAGCTGACCATGCAGCAGGAGGAGAGGGTTCTCACGGAGCAGATTGAGAGCCTGCAGAAAGAGAAGTACGACTCTCTGGGTGCACGTGGAGCGATTGTGAACAATAATGTGTTCAGTGGTCCTCAGCCCTGCTCTTAGCATTATTGGGTCATTATAGACTGTGTATACAGGTGTAATGGCGCTTTTCCGCTGCGTGGTACCAGCTTCCCCTCAGTTGTCATGAATGGGAAGACTAGCTTTAGAGAGCAGAGGTAACTTGTTTATTTCTGCTGTAAAGTCGGACATTTTAACATGGAAATCTTGTTTTAGAGCCAGCCTCGAGTGGCCATTCGAGGAACTGCAGCTGTTGGCACTTGGTAAATGGTAAATGGGCGCATTTATATAGCGATTTTATCCAAAGCGCTTTACAGTATTTTACCTGACATTCACCCAGTCTCACACACATTCACACACCGATGGTGATCGCTGCCATGCAAGGTGCGACCAACCACCGGGAGCAGTTAGGGGGTTAGGCATCTTGCTCAAGGATGCTTACCGGGGTCAACACCGGGGTGCAAACCCACGACCTTCCGGCTGGAAGCACAACACCCAGACCACTAGACCATTCTCAGCACTGACGGTTCCCGTTTGGTCGTTATCGGGCTTTTGCAGGATTGATGACAACCCATTAATTAGAATCAGGTGTGTTGGAGCACGTAGGCATCTAAAACATGTGGATCCACAGGACCAGGGATGGGGCCCACTGGCATAGACATAGGCATACTACGATAGTACTGTAGAGGTGCACTTAGCTCACAGTAAACATGCAGTACTAATGTGCTTTTTACGAAGTACGCACTAAGTGTGTGTATGTGTGTGTGTCCGTCTGCCCGCCCACAGGGAGGAACTGACCTATGAGATGCTAATCCTGGAGCCACGGGCATTGGACGACGACACTCCGGAGTCTGAGGCCTCCATCGGCACGGCCGACAGCTTTGAGAACATCACCATGGAGACCATGGAGGGAGCCACCGCTGACCACTCTGGTGAGCAGTGTGTATGGCACACAGAGTAGCATAGTAGAAGCGTAGCAAAAATAAATGTATGCTCTTCGAAGTTAAGTTAAAGTAACTTTATTATTTAGGGTATTGGCAGTTATATTTGAAGGTTAAAAAAATGATGTTAGTAATGTGCGTGGTTTTACTGACGTGCTAACTGTAACGTCTGCTAAATGACGTGTTCATCTACGCGTGCTAATGATGTTGCTAACTGTAACGTCTGCTAAATGACCTGTTCATCAACGCATGCTAATGATGTTGCTAACTGTAACGTCTGCTAAATGACCTGTTCATCTACGCGTGCTAATGACATTGCTAACTGTAACGTCTGCTAAATGACGTGTTCATCTACGCGTGCTAATGACATTGCTAACTGTAACGTCTGCTAAATTACCTGTTCATCTACGTGCGCTAATGACGTTGCTAACTGTAACGTCTGCTAAATGACGTGTTCATCTACGCGTGCTAATGACGTTGCTAACTATAGCGTCTGCTAAATTACCTGTTCATCTACGTGCGCTAATGACGTTGCTAACTGTAACGTCTGTTAAAAAACCTGTTCATCAACGTGTGCTAATGACGTTGCTAACTAACGTCTGCTATAAGGCTGTATGCTAACCATAAATGTGTCTGTCAGCAGAGCGAGGGACGTACCACTGCAGAAAGTCTGAGGCCGCGAGCCGCCGGATGCTGCGCCGCCAGCCAGACTCCCAGGACTCCGTAGACTCAGCCTCTTCCTCCCTCTCCTTCTCCTGCCACCACCAGCCCTCCCCATCCCTGTCCTCCACTGCCTCGGACTCCTCCCCGTCCACGCACTACCGCTTCCGCTCCTTGTCCTCCGGACCACTGCTGGCCTCCTGCTCCCTGGGAGCTCCACTGGCAGAGGCCGAGGGGTCAAGGAGGGCCAGCAAGGCCCGCAACAGGCTCCGGCTGAGCCGCAGCTCGCCCCGCGAACCCCTGGACGGCCACCGGAGGGAGCCGGACTTCAGCTCGACGCCGCCGCAGCTGGCTCTGTAAGGAAGTAATGAGTTTATGGTGTGAGGAGGGGGGGGCGGGGAATGAAGAGCAGCGGAGGGGCTTAACGCCACCGGAAGCCTTTCTCTCTGTGGGGAAAGAGAGCGAGAGAGAGAGTCCAGGGTGGGCACGAGGCTGGTTGATGGGGGCAGGGCAGTAAGGGGTGATCTGCTGCCCCCTCCTCAGTGCCCACTCCTCGGCCTCCCCGTCCCCCCCGGGTCGGTGTGAAGACCGGCCCCGTCTGGAGGTGAACGAGGAGGAGAAAGAAGTGGGAGGCTAGGAGTCGGGAGGGAGAGCGCTGGAGCGGCGAGAAGCAAAGATGGAGCGCAGAAGTGTGTGGTGGAGGAGGAGGGAGGAGTCGTGCTGGCTGTTTTTGGTCCGTTGGCAGGGAGAGACGAGGAAGGGTTGATGTTACCGTACGGCCTGCCAAGCCAAACATTCTGTGCTCCCATTTGGATTCAGCATGCAGGTAAAGCCAGCCAGATGCAATGCAGCCATTTTGGCTGGACTGGCGGACATTTAGTCTGCAACAATCGCCAAAAAAAAACTCTGCTTTTCATGTTTATAATTATAAACGGTAGGACATACATCTTCTCCATTACACTTTTTGATATTTACATTCAAAGAGACTGTACATAGGAAATGTTCAGATATTATTATTATTATTATTATTATTATTTTAAGGAGGAAATGTGTACATGCAATTCAAATCCAGTGCTGCGTCTGGGTTGTCTGATGGTTATGATTATCAGACTTGTCTGTCTTTCAATCTCCTCTCTTGTCAGTAGTACTTACTTACAGTATGGAGTTTGATTTTGTGCTTATTCAGCATATTTTATGTTGCCGTTTGTTTTGTGTTGTACAATGAACAAAGCCACGAGCGTCTGGATCTGGGTGGGAAAAAGAAACTGGTGAAAATGTGACCGTGCTCCGTTTGTTGTCACAGATGATGTCATGGAAATGTGACATTAGACATGAAATGTCAAATCAGCCATAAATGTGTTGTATGCCTTCCCTAGCCTGTAAACACACCTCCATGTTTCCTACAGTCGCAGTCCTTTGTTTTGTTTAATTCAGTGCTATCAGTGTTACTGGGTCAGAACTTGAACTAATTATTATTATTAGTAGTAGTATGGGCGTATTACAGATGTCACTGTTTTTATCATGATGAATAATGTTTGTTGTCATTACCTCTGTGGTATTCGTTTGTTTCTGCTCGAATGGAAGCCATTTTTCTCGGTCCTGTGCATCTGTGCATACATGGCACGTGCATGCTCGACTGCCACTGCTTCAACTCCCACTTTGTGCACGTGAGGTCAGCCAGGTCTTTGGATAAACGCACGCACACACACACACACACGCACACGTCCGTCCATGGGACACATGATTTTCTTTGAACCAATGAGATTGATGCTGGCTCATATTCTGTAATTACTGTATTTCCATGTGTTGAATAACAGCTGTGGCCTTCACTTCCCGTCGCGTAGACAGCTTCTCTCTCTCTCTGGACACTATATATTTACAGTGTAGGCGAATAGTCTGTCCCAGCTTTATGGACCATATCTATAACCGTACAGGTCAATACTCCATATTATAGCTACAACATCCTGTATATTCTTGCTCGTGTTACGTGCAGACGTTTGCAGACGTTTGCATACTGTTTCTGCGCTACTGTGTTGAGTTACCTGGCAACACATGTCCTTCCAGTGTGATAGTAACAGGAATGTCTAATACAACATGTCATGTTTTTCCATAGACTGTTGAGAGACATGGTGTGGTCACACGACAAATGGTTTGGTTAGAATGAACATTTTCTTGTTTCTGATGAAATACCCCAAGATATTATTTAAAAAGATGGTATGTGTACTTTGTCTTGAGGCAGTTTATGTGGCATTCTGCTAACCCTTTCAGTGGGAGGTATGTTAAGCTGTGTGTGTGTCTGTTTAATTTGTTCTTATCCAGTATATGTACTATTTATGATGATGTTTTAGGGTGTCCATTGGTCAAAGTCTGTTATAAAGGATATATTATCCTGCACAGTATATTATACATTACTTATTAATGGCAATGTTCTAACAGGGCCGACAGGCCACACACTCCAAAATTGAGCATCGTTACTCTTCATCCACTCTGGAAATAATGTGTAAAGTGCAATTTGTGTCATTTTCTTATTTTATTCACGATACAAACATGTCAATGGCTGTCAGAAAAAAGTAATTTATGAATTTATGAGGGGAATTGATCTGCTTATTAAAAAAAAAGCTAAAATGTAGCCCAACATTAATACCGTGTGTGTTTTATTTATTTATTCTGCAATTTTGAAATGTTTTGACCTTCAAAAAGGCTGAATGGATGCAAACCGTTTTATCTGAGATCTATGGATTATAAAAAGAAGACAAAATTGCTACAGTAAAGGCATTACTTAGTACAGTAAAGGCATTATTAAAAAGCCACAGAAGAATGAAAAGAAAATCTAGGTCTTCTGTATTCAGCCACATGTTCTCATCTACATCTATCTCTGGCAAGGCATCTTGGTAAAAGTATTTTGGCATGCCCTATCCACCCCTGGCAGTGTTCTGCTGTGATGTCTTACAGCATCCATTGCATCCAAGAGGGACATTTGGTCCTGCGGTCCGAGATGGTCAAAAACTTTCCATCTCCAGGCTGAGGAACAACTCAATGGGATTGAGGAAAGAGGAGTAAGGTAAATGTATTGTAGGCGTGATCTTCTTTGAACTGGAGACCACTGGTCGAAATAAAAACAAACTAAACTCGAAATGCATCAAAGTTAAACATACCGATAAGTTGAATAGGCCTATGATTATTAGTAACCCGAGTCGGAGTGGCGGTTAGGGGATGGGAGAGGGGTCTGGGTTTGTCTAGTTGTCTGTAGGATCTGGTTGGAGATTCGGGCATTCAAGAGGGTGCGGCAACTGAAGGGGCCGTCGCCATAGATAACAGTGTCACAAACGCATTACATTCTGAAAAATTAATAAATAATACATTTGCATGTATCTCTGATGATTTGATGACTCATAGTATAGCCTGCTTGTGTTTCTATTTTACAGAAATGAAAGTGGGTTAATGTGTGGGTGTCATATCCTAATCGTCATAACAACTGGAACCAGTTCACCATTTGATTCGAAAACGTCGCCGATATGCAGTCCACGGTAAGTCAGCTCAAGATTTTTAGTTTGCAGTATTGGTGTTTAGAAGAAATGATAGGCAGCTAGGGCATATATCATAGCAGGCCTACTGTTTTATCTTGCTCATACAGACCATAAAGGTAAAGGAAGCGTTAGTTATTCTCAGATGACGCAATGAAAAACATATAAGAATTAAAAATGTTAATGAATATATTTCTGACTTTTGGTCACCATGTAATAAATGACCAAACATTCTATAGATTTTGGGAAATATGCAGATATTGTGCTCTCCCAATCCTCGTAATGGAGGGCCGCTGTATTTTAAATGTCTCCATGCTCCAACACACCTGACTGAATTGGTGTAGAAGCTTGATAATACCCATTCATTTGAACCAGGTGTGTTGGAGCAGGGAGACATCTAAAACATGCAGGGCAGGGTTCTTCATGATTAAGATCATCTAAAGCAGGGGTAGGGAACCCTGGTCCTGGAGAGCCGCAGCCCTGCATGGTTTCACCAGAGTTGGGAAACATGGCTGTAATTAGCTTTTTAATTCTGCTGGACAGACACTGTTAATCTACCTCCTTGTATTACAGGTATGTGGTGAAAACACAGTTGTTTTCTTTTATCTGGAGACCACTGGACTAGGTAAATTGACGATAAATTAAACTTATATAGCGCTTTTCAGAATAGTCTACGCCCACTTGTGGGATCACCTTGGGCGTGCTTGTTCATGCCAGAGTGAACTAACCAGTCAGCCATTGTTGGCTGGTGACAAATGCTGGTTGAAGAATTCAATGCTTTCCTACAGTGTGTGACCATGGTGACCAGCATGAGGAAGAGGTGCAAGGCTGTGGTGGCCATATGGTTCTTCCATACGCTACTGCCGCTCCTGTTTGTTCAATACATTGTTGAATTCTCTATAGGTCTTGTTTCTTCAGACTATCCATCCATCCTCATCCACTTATCCATAGTCTGTGGGCAGCAACTCCAGTAGGGAACCCTAAGTGTCTCTTTTCCAAGCCACATTAACCAGCTCTGACTCTCGAGGCGTTCCCAGGCCAGTGGAGGTATATCTTATTGGGGAAGACTCAGGACTAGCTGGAGATTCTGGGTGGGAGACTCAAAATAAAATAATCCAATATACCAAGCAAGAATCAACAGCAAAGAGAAGCTATTTAGCATTGTTGGAAGATTTGGTAAAGTTTTCATGGGCACAACTCTCATACTCTGCTGCTCATCCTCCAAATGTGGCACATGTTTTAAAAGGGAAATAATCAGGCGTTCCAATGGTAAGACATACAATGACTTGCATAGAACTTTTCCAGCCTTCCAGCCACTCAAAGCTCTGTACAGTATTGCTGCTTCACATTCACCAGCACTGCGCCACCGTCGCTTATAATTGTATTGTATAAATGTATTGCAGATAAGCATTGTTAATAACCAAAGTACAAAATTCCTTACTTTTTGTGTAATGTTTTTATTTATTCCATATAGAGCAAACAGTGAGAGTTTAAATTGCATACATCGTGTAAGCAGCAGAGCGTACCAATGTGATGTTATAATTGATAGGAATAATCATCATAAAAACGTAGACCAGTCGATGTTGGATAGCGTTGAATCAGGAAAGCAGGCTTTAATAATACAATGGTGCGCAGCAAGGGAGAAATGTGTGGTTTCACAAGTGAAGCTCCACCAACACATTTCTGAGATAACAAAGGCAAGTTTTAAGCTTTATAGTAGTTACAGGACACCACAAAGGGGAACAGTCATGGCCACCCCCATAGGTAAATGTTCATTTGGTTGGTTCCAGTGCGGATGTAGGCTTTAGCTGCTTGACCTGCAGACACAGCTGGGTATGGGGGAATACAATGACCTAGTCATATGCTGCCGTCCAGTCTGTAGGTGGGACAACTGCTGAGGTTGAAATGGGCCATACATGTAAATGAAGCACTGTCTTTTGTTTGTGGCCAAATGGTACATTTAGGCATGAGATGCAAAGAGCACAGGTAATACATCTGAAATGCTATATTAAGTATGACATGTCTGCCAAACAGCAATAACCATAATTATTAGTTGAATAATCAAATCACATTCCTTAATAATGTAAGGCAATATAACCTTGGCTGTCAATTCCTAGCCAACGACATCTGGGTTTCAATATCCCTGCTTTACCGGCCTACCTGTAAGCATCCACGAGCACAATACCAACCTATCCGCTCCTAATATGCCTACTAGTTCTTGCAAATATATTTGTTTGTGTAATCAATTAACAAATTATAAAAACACCAACAGCCAAAATGTAAATGCAAAAGTGTCCTTTTTTCCAAATTCTCAGGTTTTTAATCAATATATTAATATTGTGGTGTATTATATTTTTAACACACTTTCCCTCCTCTCTACCTGTACCTAAGACACAAGAGTATGCGACATCATCCAGCTGTCAGCCATCACTGGAGAGAGATACTTTAATGTCTTCATACTGCCCACCAGGCCCATTGATCCCGGAGCCACTCAAGTGACGGGCTTCACTTACAATGGCCACAACTTGTACCTCCACGGTAATCCGGTGCCCACCGTCCCTCTCCAGCAGGCCCTTTATGAATTCATCGACTTCCTTCGCTCCTTCCAAAAGCCCGTGCTCTTGGCAGCCCACAATGCTTTGCGTTTTGACGGGCCTGTGTTCGCCCGGGCACTAGAGTTGTGTAATTTGAAAGGGTCTTTCAAGGCGGAGGTGTCTAGCTTTGTGGATACGCTGCTGCTCAGCAAAGCACTGTTCCCGTATGGACTGCCTGGGTATTCACAGGAAAAGCTGGCTTGTCATTTCTTGGGCAGAACCTATAATGCGCACTATGCTCTAGATGATGTTAAAATCCTGCAGGATCTGTTCAAGAAGTGGGATCCCAGCATAGATGACGTGCTGAACGCCTGCGTTGGCATTCTTTAGAAACTATGAAAAGCCTTATTTTCATGTTTGACATCTTCTATTGTGAGCTGTCTCAAAATAATGTAGCCTAAACCTTCATTTTTGTTTTTACATTTCTTTAACCTCCTTAAATATATAAATGCCAGAGCAGGCAGTAGCTATAATTATGAGATGGTGATGGCCAGCAGTGGTAAAACAATAGCGTGCTCTATACCACAAATGTTTAAGCCGTTTTCTTTTTAGCTCTCAGAATTTTAGGCTACATAGACCATGGCAGGCTGTTACCACGCCAGAAACGAAATTATGCCAGTTGATTGCAAAAACCCAAACAATTCATAGGTTACATAACAAAAAAGTGTCTTATCACTATAACGTGAAATTATTTTTGATAGACTGAATAATATAACATGAAACTGTTAGTGATTCATTTAGCTAATTTTACACAAATGTTTTACATAAAATTAAGTAATAAAATGAATTAATCTATCTGGTTATGTGTGATTTATTTATACTTGTACATAAATATACTGTACTTGATAGTTGGGTAAACAGCATTGATTTTAAAAGTATATTACAAAAAATAAAGTAAAGCTTAATGACACTTTGCATAGCTCAGTGATTCCCAATCTTGGGCTGGAGGCTATAGGCCCCCTGTCCTGCATGTTTCAGATGTTTCGCTGCTCCAACGCACCTGATTTAAATGGGTTATCATTCGCTACAGAAGCCTGATAACGACCCATTCATTTGAATCAGGTGTGTTATAGCAGGGAGACAAACCCGCTTTAACAAATTCCAAATCAAAACACTTCTCGTTCTGACTTTTTTCACACCAAACGCTATTCCAGCATTGGCAACGCATGCTCAATTTGTGGGAATGAGCCTCTGCGGTAGTACCCATACGGCATTGAAGGGAAAGGTGTTTTGATTGTTAAATAGCAAACATCTTTCAGCATTTCTTACTGTTAACTCAGGATGAATACAAATTCTGGAAATAAAATATAAACCCTCCAGTGCTCTGTTGTGATTAAGATATAGTAATTCTGGAGAAAGCTTGTTGATATAGATAACAAAAACACCTCTCCCTTCAATACCATAGGAATTGGAAATGCATTGCAAAGGCTATGTAGTGTGTGTGTGCGTGCGGTCTGCACCACTGTGGGTTCCTATTTACAGAGCCAGGGCTGTGTAGCAGTACTGGATATTTTCATTTTGTTAACATATATACAATTTCATTAATACATTTGTTGACAAAACATGCATTTGGAATCGCTAGTAGCAACTTAAATGAGAATTTTAGGGATTTAGCCCCTAAAAAAGAAATCACAACAAATATTGTCAAACGCTTGCTTTATTAGATAGAGTATGGTCCATTTTAACCTATATGGTAAAGTATTTAACACTTTTTCAGTTTTCAGTTTTGTAAATGAGGGTGAGCTTATACCAATACTGGTAATGTACACCAGTTTGCAAATACTAAATCGCCATAAAGAAAATTTCACATCTCTAAACCAACAGCATTTAGCTGGTAACAGAGGAGTTCAAATGTCTATTTTATTCAAGTAATGTACTAACCCACTATAAATTTGGCTCAATGCAAAACGTGTTCCAATGGTGCTGTAACATTAACCTTAGCGTTCAACACTGGATTGTGTACATTACAGTATATCCTTCTGAATAATGACAAACTGGATTACTTGAGTATACAACAAGCCAAAGTGCATATTCCAGAAGTAAATTAATTCAGGCAATCTGCCTGGTCAAAGATACATTCCAACACAATCATTTAAGCATTAATAGCTGTAAGAAATAAAGCATTTTATTAATTAGTTTAGCTTCATCCTTTAACTCCCATTTTATAATTCTATATTTTTAGACAACTGAATTTCACAGAATAAAGATGAACACCTTTGGGGAAGAACAGTGATATAGTACATGCTGAGGTATTGATAACAGCATTTAGCTGTTCTTGTCCATTGCTTTAATAGCAGCCAGTCGCTCCTGATATACAGTAGCTCACACAGCTGTCTTGTTACAGTACATCACAGTCTGATTTAAGCATTATTTAACATTATTTCTAATGTTAAAACATTATTTCTAACAGAATAGGATGCGCTCAGTAAATAGTTCTATAGAGCACTAGTCATAATCATCTCTAGACTCACATTAGTACTCCTTGGACGCTGTAAACCTCAGCGAAAATATAGTTTATGCACGGCTGCATGTGTGTTCTGTAACAGATGTGGAGGTATACATTGCACATACACCAGAGGTGCGTTTGGAATTGGCGAACGGAACGTTCGTGACTAATATGTTTGCCTTGAAATTGAATTTTGAACGATGTGTGTAGACATTCCAAAAAAACTTAAACTGTCACCCTTCGTCCAACTTCAACGTGTGTTTGCCGAGAACTACCTCCTCAAACCGTTTTCTTTTGTTCGTGGTGAACACAATGCAAACACAAAACTGTTTAAACATGTTTGCAAACGTTTGCTATGTTCGCCAATTCTGAACGCACATCTAAAGTAGAAAGAGGGCTAAAACAGTTTATTCTTTTGCTTTTTTGTAATCCGACAATTAAGTCTTAAGTCTGGCGACACAACTGATACGGACAGGGGTTTACTACAGCTTGTTAGGATGACAGGCTGAGACAAAAACGTATTCTGCAATACTATCTACTGAAACAGTCCCTCGATATTCACAGCATTACCCCTAGTCGGTAAGATTGGCATTTGTTGTTTTACAGGGGAAGAGTAAATAAACAAAATGGCTGGTAAATAATAGGGCGAGGGAGCCACAGATGTTCCATTAGAGGAGACAACAGGCTCGGAACATGGTCATGCCTGCCTGGGTAGTGATCTGCAGAGAGACGCTCTCATTGGCTGAGATGAAGAGGACAGTACCCCGCCTCAAGGTGATGTCAGACAAGGCAGCGGCTGAGGTGGCCTGGGCGTCGCCCTCGATAACCAGGAGGATTCCAGCGCAGTCTATTGGAGCGACCCTGTACTGCTTGACAGAGGCCGGTACCTAGGGTAAAAGGAGGAGATACGCACTATACTGTGTCTGTAGCCAATTCTGAACAAAACAGTATACTGAACAATACAGTAGTCATACCGTATACCAAGCAGTAGTCACTGTATACTGAACAATACAGTACTAATACTGTATATTGTGCAATATACATCAATGCATTCCATTGTAAAGCAGAATAAATCAGCAATATAACAAGGATGTTTTTCTAGATAATTAATAAATATGGCCCAATGGAAAACATTCAACATAAGCGCTACTTAAATGTAATTTATGTAATTTAATGTAGTCTTATTTTTTATCATTTTACATAATCACATAATTAATTGTTAGTACCTGTATCCTCATGACAGTGAAGTCTGGTACCGGGGGGTCGTAGAGAGAAACAAATGGGTCAGAAGGGTCCTGGACGTGGGGGAAGATTTTGGAGCTCGCTGCGGCAGGGGTGTAGTTCAGCATATCACACAGTGTGCTGACATCAATGTACTTGGGAGTCAGGCCAGCCCGCACCGTGTTGTCTGAACAGGCCATGCACTCGATGCAGTCTGGGCAGGACAGACGGACAGAAAGACAGAAGGAAGATACTGAGATCAGCTGTCCTCTAAATCAAGTTCTCAAGTAAAATAAATACCTAATATTAGTGGCATTACCCATTAGCGGCCTCTACGGCAAGGAAACGGTCAAGGAAATATAAATATAAAAACAGGACCTTCCTCTGGTCCCGAGACGCAACTTTTGAAAGCATGGGTTTTTTTTTTTTGTTATTTTCCCCAGTATAGAAATCCAAGCGGTTTCCAGTGATCATTATGCTACTGTTTTCTCCTGGCCTTGGGAATATACAGTATACTGTGTGTGTGTATTTACAAATACATTTAGCTGACCTCCATACAGGTAGGCGTGAGGCTCGTTTGCTCCCAGGAACATGGCCTGGCCGGGCTCCAGCACCATGTGGTTCAGGAAGTAGATGGAGAAGCAGCCAATGTCGCCAGGGTACTGGGAGTGTAAGCGAAGCAGCAGCTCTCCATTACTGCTTGAGGTGTCCTTCTCTGCTGCATCTGCATGGACCACAACCGCCAGACAGGTTCACAAGCCAACCAGGATACAGGCTGCTGTTTGGTCCAGACATACTGTGTGTGTGTGTGTGTAGTGACCTCACAAGCCAACCAGGATACAGGCTGCTGTTTGGTCCAGACATACTGTGTGTGTGTGTGTGTGTGTAGTGACCTCACAAGCCAACCAGGATACAGGCTGCTGTTTGGTCCAGACATACTGTGTTTAGAGGGCTACAAATTAGCCAATGTTCAGTGTGCTGTGGATCTTTGGATATAGTTGATGCATTTGTTCACAGCCTAATAGTACATACACGCTCCCCTTAGCATACAGTAGATGGATACCACCATTGTTCATATTTGCTATAATGTTTCCATCCATATACCCGGCCAGAAAACGTTCTGACCGCCTTCCCAATAAAACACCTGGCATGTTACTTTAAACACTTCCTGATTCTATGCGCCACCCAGTGTGCAATAACAGAATTACACATAACTGCAATATAGCTCAACACTGTATGTAGTCTGCTCTACATTTGGCCTACATTTACATCATATTGGTAAATAAGTTATGTTATAACTCAGTTTTAGATTAAAATCCTTGAATGCCTAAAACCTGTACCTAATCAATTGTATTTTGTTCAAAAAAACAATTTCTTATCATAATACTTCTTCTTTTTCTCTCACAATCTTATTTGTGAAGAATTGCCATTGTATGAAATGGGAAATATAGATAAAGCTGTCTGTGCTGTATGTGCTTAAAAAGGTTGCAATGAGCAATGTCATCGTGTGGAATTTTATTAAACCATTTTTTTTTTTTTATGGCGAATGGTTCCATTTGATATACAACTGAAGCTCTTGTACCCAGTGACAGTAAATTTAGATGGAACATCATATTTTCTATCACAGGTAACAATAAAGAAACAATAATATCCAAAGTGTCAATAAAAATCATCCTTACCTTCTTCAGTAACTCTCTTCACTAGCATGTTGAGCTGATCCACAAACACCTTCTTCTCACAGTTCATCATCCTCGTGAAGCACCTCTTCAAGGCCTGCCTCGTAGCACGCACATCTCCAGCACTGCAGCGCAGCTCCGCCGCGGCCTCGTTGCCCACCAGTGCGTGGAATTCTGGGACAGCTATGCACAACAGCTACATGCATGATGACCTTTAACACCATCGTTAAACTGACAAAGCACAGCACAGTGATGTTACATGCTGGATTACTACAGTACTACAGGTGGTGGCGGAATTGGGACTCACATTTAAGAAATCCTAAAATCTCCTCTAGTGGCCTGAAACCACATAGGCCCTGGAAGCGTGTAAGAGCTATGGCCATCTCGGGCTTGTGGTTCTTGTCTGGATAGTGCTCCGGGAACTGAGCGTGCAGACGTGCAGCCAGCTCCTAAACCACAACATCAAGAGGAATCATTCCACATGAGACATACTTCATTAACACATTTAGAATAACATTAACTAAACGGTGGCCAAATTCACAATCTACTGTAATGTAATTTACTATAAACCACACAAAACTAAATATCAGTGTGAACTATAGCAGCACTGTCAGTCTGCATGATGGAACATGGTTACTGGTACAGTACAATTAATACAAAAAAATGTTTTATTTAACTTTGATTTGAGCTCCAAACCCCCCTTCCCCCTCTTGTTGTGATCCCTTCATTTTTTCACAGTGAAACTACATATTTTGCTACATTGCTGAGCTACACTTCAAGGCATGTTCCAATTTGCTTTATAAGGAACCAGTTGAACGTGGTCTAGATGATAGAGAAAAGCTTGGCTGGCCTGGTACTGTATTTAATTTGACTGATTAGCAGTACAATGTAGAAACTGGGTGGCTTTGTCTGTGTGCACGTGTGTGTGTGTGTGTGTGCGTGTGCGTGTGCATGCGCGCTCACCCTGTTGGGGTGGGCCTGTATGGACAAGGCTGTATTGACAGACAACACCTTGAAGAGAAAGGGCAGCTGGCCATGGAAGGTGTCTTTCACCTTGGAGCCAAGACAGCCAGGGAAGTGAGCTATCCAGTCCCCTAGTGTCTTCTGGGCAATCCTGTTGTCTTTGATCTGGGCGTCCCCTTTAGGGTGGGCTCCCATCCACAGCTACAGCAGAAGACACAGATTACTGCATCACTTACTACCCTAGTCTCACAAAGCCAGGCTTTACTTGAGTAAGGTCTGAAGCTAACTGTGTCAGTGCCCGCCTACTTGACAAGCAAAGTGTTTTGATTGACATGCACGACGACCAACTACGTAACTCAATGACCAAGTCCGACGTTAGATTTATATTGAGGAATTCATTGGGATACTAAACGACAGGACTCTGGCTGTTTACAGGTCTTGTAAATCTGTAAAATGCGTAGGCTACAGTTACTGCTTAAAATAAATGTTTCATCAAATCATTTTAAACTATAATATTCATCCCGTTCTGCCCAACCGTCCTCACTTTATCATAACTGAGTGGTAAATGTTTCTGACTACAGTGTGTGTGTGTGTGTGTGTATGTGTGTTAATCATTAGAAATATGCATGTGCATAATTTACTGGTAAATGTACTGTTGTAAAACAAGTAATGAGCAAAACTAGGATCCCATTAGGCCTATATGGGTTCTGCCTGCATGTCCACCATATTAAAGAAATGTATATTGTGATGTGCTGATCTCCTTTCTCATAGAGATAAGAATACATGTGACATAACCACTCAGTGCCAATGTAAATGTCACCACTGCTATAAGTAGATCTATTGACCTTCATGACAAGTACACAGATCCACTTTACTGTAGCTAAACAAAGCAAAATCCAAAAGCATTTACTTAGAGCCTCTCTGCATAGACATTTAGACACAGACTTGGACATTTACTACTGGATTTTAAATACATTTGTTTAGTATAAAACAGTAATAATTTCTTCAAATGATTATTCTACACAGCATACAGAATAATATGTTGCATTTGGGCTAGACCTGTGTGTTATTCTGTCAGTTCAAAAATGTCCAATCTCTCTCCTGTCACTTCCACACAGCCTATTGATGGATGGATATCATGCTTTACCTCGGCATAGGGCTTGTCATCCTCAATTACAGCCAGTGAATCCCCACCAACAACCAGTTTGGCCACCTCGCTATCTAGTCCCACCTTGCCCCATGCATAGTTTTGAACAGCACAGGTCAGTGGAAATACTGAGAGAGAGAGAGAGAGGGTCCAGGGTTGGCACAATAGTTTTTAGTTTTAACAGCACTTTTATTAGACAACAGTTTATTCAATTTTATGGTTCAATCAAATAAATAAAAATACTTTCTATATACAAAATATTATCCACCATAAACAAAGCTCCTTTATAATCCCACACCCTCTTGAACTCCCCTACATCCCCCATCATGTTATAAAAAGTATATTCTAGCATGAATCTACATTTCACCATCCCTTTAAACACTGATAACGTTTTAATCTCTATCAGTCTCTATTTTTAGTTTTCCGCTAGTGTATATGGCCAGTTTTTCCTGCCTAATCACAACGTTGATCAAGAGAGATAGACAGAGAATAATAACAATAATAATAATAATAATAATAATATTACTTAATAAGTATTATAATAACAAGTAAACATTTAATCCATATATATTACGCGTAACCGCAGTGTGTAATGTGCCTACAAAGCGCTTTAGTCAAAGCATACATGAAGCAGCTCTGCGGCGTTCATTGAAAGCAAACATCTACTTTGACAACCGAGACTGCTGCATGTGCGCATTCATTTTAGTCAATTAATTTAGTCAAGCTTCAGAAAATGTATTCATAATACAACCCTGCTACACATAACGCCAGATAACATTCAAGTATAACGCTAACATTCAAGTATAACGTCTAGGATGAAAACTAACGCCTTGTGTTGCCTATTGTGCTGGCGAACGAGCCCAATTCAATAACGTTCATGTAGATATTAATAAGACATGTCCGCGTATGGATCTTAAAGCCTCGTACGTTTAAACATCTGTATATCAAATTATTGGAATCTCACACTGAGGGAGAACACCTTACCTCGTACTTCCTCCATGGCTGCAACGTCTGTAGTGCTGTCACAGAACAAGTGACGTCACGATTCGAGTATTTGCCTTTCCTACGAAGTAACCTACATAAATACATTTAAAAAATCAATCGTGTCATAGGATTCACACACATAGTTGGTAACCCTAGTTAATATTCACTCTCTAAATTGTACAATACTCTCTTGTTCACAAATTATAACAACTAATGTAAAAGTCTAAATACTATTAGATCCATACATTTTTTTGTTTGTGTTTTTAAATACATGTTATTATATGCACATGTGGAAATACGATTATCATAATGATATTGCTAATGGCATGTTGTGATTTCTCCGTATAACAATATTTTACAATCTACAGCATGGCTCTGGTCCACAGGTGGCGCTCTTCGTTAAACATATCAAGTGACGTCGCTGTCTTTATAGCTGACTAGGTGCGCCTGCGCTTTTCGTTCAAGGAAGTACAAGGGAGAGATATCTTAAGCGCAACACAAGTGGGTAGTTATCGCTTATTTAGAGAAAACACAGCAGCTACAATAAAGCTAGAATGTCGGCATTTGACAGCAACCCCTTCGCGGATCAAGGAAGCGACAATCCGTTTCAGGTAAATGTACTTTTTAAACTATTCAAATTGATACATTGTTAAATACAGTAGCATACCAGTCAAGCTACTGCTGAGTTAACGTTTGCTATGTAGCATGCCAGGAAATCTGCTGGATGGTTCTTTGGGTGTGTTCATGTGTGATCTTTTGACGTTTATTTGGTACACGTAGCATGACTGACAAACCTTAACTCACTCTCAGAGCTTTGTTTGACAACGAGGGCGGGGCGTTCTTTCGTGTCATAGTTACAGGGAGAAACTAGAGTTTAAAACAATGAACTGTCTAAAACAGATTTGTTTATACAGGTACATTGCTTATAACTGGTCTATTATCCTGGTTTACTATCCTTTCAATATTGTGCCCAGTGATGGCCGTTATTGCCATGGGCACTGTTGACATGTTTATCTGCTTTTATTCTTTTTGTATTACTTAATCTACAACATTTAGACTTTATTGTGATTCAGTTTTAATTCCAGTGTTGAAATGTTGTCTGCTGAGCCTGGGACACTTTTATATTGTTCTGCTGTTTCTTGTGTAAAGGAACTGAACCGTAACGGTAGGCCTACCGCTTCTGTTTTGAAATGCATTCTCAAAGAAAGCAGGTGCCACTGTCTATTTCTGTGTTTGGTAATGACGCAGCACATTTGTGGGAATTTGATTAGGAATAATCAACCGGTAGCAAGGAATGTATATAGTAGCGTATTGTTGACATTTGCTGTGACGTCACTCAGACCAGTTTGCGTTCTGGGTGTAGAAGTAGTGGCTAAACAGCAGAGGAGCTCACTCATTCACTCACACTCTCTCTCTCTCACACCTATTACTTAAGGGATTCATATGTGCAGGTGTTCCTGAATTTCACAATACATATATTTGGGTAATATGAAATACAGGTTTTAATAATTGATATAACTCAAGAGAGAATGGAGCAACGCGAGAGCTGCGGATGATAAAGGGGGAGTTTTTTTTCCTTTCAGACCAGAATGACCCATCGCACTTTTCTAACGTTCCGACCACTCAAAGCGCTGTACAGTATTGCCTCACATTCACCCATTAACACACACATTCACACACCGATGGCGATTGCTGCCATGCAAGGTGCGACCAAGCACCGGGAGCAGTTAGGGTTAGATGTCTTGCTCAAGTACACCTCGAAACTTGGTGAGGAGTTAGCCGGGATCGAACCAGCGACGTTTGGATCGCCTGTCGCCCCGCTCCACTCACTGCTCACTACTTTTGGATCCACTGTCGCCCAGTGGCGCAGTGAGTTTGCAAGCCAATGAGGAGGTTTGCTGATTTCACATGTATTTCTGCAGCAAACTGTTTCAGACCATGCAGAAGAGTCATAGATGTAGCAAACTGCCTGGTTACTACGAACGCTCGACCTCCTCGGCAAAATGTAGTTTTTAGACACGCCCACTTATGAGACTAGAAGATTTCCACGTCTGCTCCCATACAGATGAATGATGTTTCTCTATTTTGGTTAGTATTCTAACATCTTCGGAGAAACTTCTACGTTGATGATGATGATGATGATGATAATAATAATAATAATAGCAACTGCACTGTGAGCAATTATATCTATAAGTGACTTATGTATTTATGTAGTTGTCAATAGTAGAAGTCATCAGTGCTAAACATTACATTATCTAGGCCTATTAATATACCATGCAATTCCCTATATTCCTTGCCAGAAGCCTAAGTACTAACAGCTTTACAAAGGCAGGAGAACTTTTTTTTTTTTGGAAGCCATTTTAAAAAAAACAAAATAGGGACACTCACACCAGAACAAACACTGGACACTCACACCAGAACAAACACTGTCAAAGCAAAGTGTGCTTCCTTATTTACTGTAAGCCACTATCTAGGTCAGTGTATCAGAGTGAGCAAGAGTAAGTTCTTCACTCAACGTAATCTTTTATCAAAAACTGTCTTTAATTAATATTCATGAGAGATGACAAAGCTATTCGTTTTTATGAGTCTTGTAAGGGCTTGACTCCGTGTTTTTATTCAGCTGTAGACTGGTCAACCTCAATAAATGCAGATTGTCCTTAATTTGTGTTTAATCAATATTTTGCATGTTAGTACTGTATGAGTAGTACTCAAACTAAGGCATTAGGGGTTTCTCATATATGACAAATGTTCTTAAACTAAGCTTTTCATTCTATAATATGTATTATACTTTTTATGTTTTGTTGGAAAAACACTTTTTTGAGGTGAAACTTTTCAGTGGGAATGTTGACAGGTGTGTCCTGAAGAGAGGATTTGCGGGAGAGGTCACAGTTTTCAGTCACATGACCAGTTTAATAGTGGATGGCACATTGGGTTGTGGTGTTATGTGAGGCTGTGAGCTTTTCTAATGTCAAATCAATCTTCTGAACTGCTGTTCACCCTGTCAAATATCAACCAAAATAGGCAAGCTGTTGCCCTCTATGGGAACACCTGTGATCATGTGAACAGAGAGGTGTAGCCTACTGTTTTATCAAACCTATTAATTTTACCTCTCTCGCTTGCTAAAGTCTGAAATAAAAGCTGCTCTAATATTTTCTAGGCTGATTTCCTAAGTCTTCATCCTCAGCTTTCATTTACACTTAATGAGCCTGACCTAGAGTCCACATTTAGTCCTACTGATTTTACTGTCAACTTTGCAGCTTCACTTACTAAAAAATGAATTTATTTCAGACACACGTTTTAGCTCTACACACATTGTACACATTTGACTACAGCCCCAGAGAGTTGAGCAATACATTTTTTACATGACCATGCAGTGTTTTGCTGGAGGACATGACAGTTCCACTTCCTACAGTGCATCTGTGTGCACTGTAGTGCCAGAAGTAGTGATGGAGGTGAGCCTCACTGAGCGCCTATGGAATTCTACGTGACCACACTGCCTGATTAGGCTGGTGATGGGAAGATCAAATGATTGCATTGTTGCCACGGATGCCACCTTATTCAGAAATCACTGTCATCTTTATGCTTGCGTTAATTTCACCTAGCCGTGCAAGTGAAGCTGTTTAACCCTCCCCCAAACAGGAGGCTTGGCTTGATGGTGTCTCCATATGGGGAAGAACACTTTGATGGCAATGCCACACAACCTGAATGTTGAGCCTGGAACATAGCTACAAACTAGGCGTTCACAACTGACTCATTATTATCGTTAATATCGCAGTATCACGTTGCACAATATATGAAAAATGTTGCAGACCGTATGCAATAATATTCCATTTATTTTGTGGAGAGATGGTTGTGTGGCTTGGTAGTGTTTAGGTTTAGACAGAAAAGTAAGTACGTGTGGCTGAGGAAGACAACACAATGGAGGCTGAAGGATAGAATACCTCCTCGGTGTCTTGGAATTATGTTGTTGTACCAGTCCAATATGACGGTCATTTGAAATAACCCCATATGTTGTAAGATTCAGAAAACTTCTGTTGTTCTGTTGATTTATTATTAATCCATTTTGATGCATTTTTACATAAACTTTCTGTTTTTACTTTTGTTTAAAAATATCGGTATTTCTGTTTTCATGCTCAATTTGCAATATCACATTTAGTCTATTGTGCAACCCTAATAAAAACTGTCTGACTGTGATTTTGCATCCTAGGACCCTTCGGTTACACAGGTGACCAACTCTAAAGTAGAACCAGTGGAACAGTTCAACCCCTTCTCTGCCCAGACTATGGTAAATACCTACATTAAGACATGTTGCGTACCACCGTTGCGCTAACGTCTATTCATAAAATGCATGTATGTGCCTCTCCTGTGAACCAGTGTGACATAGTTTTGTTATTTCCCATTGCTGCTCATCATCCACTTGGCTTTTATCGTGATCTCGCTCTCGTCTGATTGGTTTGGCCCGCTTTGTCCGTCTTCAGGACATCTCAGCTGCCCACACCACCCGAGATCCTCCACCTCCATACCAGCCTGCTGTACTGCAGCCCTCCACGGAGCCTAGCTCACAGGTCAGTGGGCCCACAGCACCGCTGCTACATTTTCTGCCAGCCCCCCTCCTTTTGTTTCCACTAGGTTGTTAATTATTAATTAAGCAGTAACACTCGAGAGGGAGTGCGCTAGACTGAATATCAGCACGGCTGTGATTCGGTCGTAGATACGAGACCGTAGGCCAAGTGGCGAAGATGGATCACAGCCGCGTTGATTTTATATAACGGTTTGACAAGAACCTTATATTGGTTAATAATGGTGATAAGCGCCAACAGAAAATTGTTTGTTTAATGATTTGGCTACACCAACACAGAGAGCCCCACAACAATAGTTATAAACTTCTATCAAAGATATTTGAATATTACCAGCTGGCTCTGGTTCTGTGACATTTAATTTCTAACCTGATGTGCACTTTCTATAATATTTGCTACTAAAACTACTAATATTGAAAATACTGAAATAAATAAATAAATAAAAGTATACCACGTGAAACTCATGGCTTATAAATAACAGTGCATATGCATTAATAAACACAATTCTATATTTCAATTAGTTTTGTGTTTTTATTTGAACTCGGAAGAGTTTGAAAGTTAGTGTGAAACTTAGTCAAGACAGAGTAATCGACGTGTTTCAACCAAACCTATCCATAATTTTACGATCTTTTACATAATAAAAACATAAAATAATAGGCGGTTAATAAATTATTGCATTTTAAAAACAAACGGTGAGTTACGTTTCTTAGAAATAGTTTGTGATAATATTCCAATTGTAGCTGAGAGGGTGCTGATATCAGAGACATAACACACTTGATGATAGCTAACACAGAAATAAGCATATGTTACTGTAAATATAAATATTTTACTATAGCTGTCTTATATAGTCATGAAAACCAAGTGTTTTCAGTACTGAGCAAGCCTATGTGACTACAGGAGTGTGTGACATTAGTGTCTGTGTGTGTGTGTGTCACCTAATAACCATGCTATTGAATGTCTTTTATTTTAATAGACAACAAACAGTGTCTTCTATGTTTTCCTGTGCTGTTGTGTGTCAGTACACCACTGCACAAGTTGTGTTTGCGTCTTTGTGGCCGGCCCATGCTGTACTGCAAGTATTGCTGAATAAAACATGGCGTCTCTCCCTGCACCCCACCCTGCTACAGGCCACTGCAGCGGTAGCCCAGGCCGGCTTGCTGAGGCAACAGGAGGAGCTGGAGAGGAAGGCTGCCGAACTGGACCGCAGGGAGCAGGAGTTGCAGAACAGAGGCCTCACAGGTCACCATGGCAACATCATCCCCCGCTACTTACCCATAACTTGTTTTCTTGGCTCGGATCTGTCTGCGGTTGTTCCGACTAAGACACAAAACGTTCCGTCTTCCGTTTGGTCTAATTTGTATCGCTGTCAATAAGATGACTTGTCTAAAGTAAACTGTAGTAGCTGGTTTTGATTCTAAGCATTGTAAATCCCACACATAGGCCTGCTTAAATGTACTGCTTTTATATTATTGACTGATATTGTTCTATGCTATTCTATATGCATTATATATAAATACTAATAAGGAATTGGAGTTGAGATATTCTGATAGTTTAATCGTATTGCTTGTTTGTTTTATTACAGAGAAACAGAATAACTGGCCTCCGCTTCCCAAGAGATTCCCCATCAAACCATGCTTCTACCAGGACTTCTCAGAGGAGATACCTCAGGAGTATCAGCGCGTCTGCAAGATGATGTATTACCTGTGGATGTGTAAGTAGCCCAAGACTAGGCCTTAATTCATGTATCCGTTTCCATGACAATAACAAAAGGCCTTAAAGTACCATGTTGATGTGTATGTAGCCCAAGACTAGGCCTTATTTCATGTATACGTTTCCATGACAATAACAAAAGGCCTTAAAGTACCATGTTGATGTGTA
>JAODOY010012416.1:24996-52942 GCA_025399855.1 Forbesichthys papilliferus | reverse complement strand
GAACAGTATTCGAATACTCGTTCGGAAATACCAACGAGTATTCGAAGCATGTAAAATTGTATTCGGGCCAGCACTACTGCCAGCACTTGTAACATTCGTTTAGTAGCATGTGGATGCATGTGTAGCAGCCATAACATCAGCCAGAAATCATCTGTCGTTGTCAAAACATGGCTAATGGCAGTCCAATCCAACATCGCCTACACTGTCCATCCACTATGCTATTTGGGGTGTGTGTGCGTGCGTGCGCGTGCATGTTTGTTTGTGGGGGAAAGGAGCAACTTGTTGTAGTTTTATATAACCATTGGCAAAATAAATGTTATGAAACCAAGCATAACAAATCTAGCATATGTGTTTCAAAGTAAGTTACAATAGAATGCAAACATTATTTCTTTGCACTAGACCCTCTCTATCTCTCTCCCATCCCTGCTCTCCCAGCTGTGAGGGTCTGTGGTTCTATATGTAAACCCACACATTTGCATTTGCACACATTAGTGCTGCCTGCAGTATTCTCCATTAACACATTACATGCCCATCCTGTTTTTTCTGCCTCCTCATTATCATAATCATATCTACATATGTTGATTTCCTGAAGTGGATGCAATGCATTAAAGATGCAGCTGTTATAGCAAATTAAATAAGACAACATTGATGAAGGTAGATACAGGCTACAATACCACTTCAAATTCAGGAGTCGTATACATCCACAAAAAATATTATGTGTATTGATTTGTCAACACAGGCTGTCAGCAATGAAGTTATACATTCATACCAATATACAATTATTTAAATTCTAAGTGCTTCTTATAAGGGGAGTGTTCATCGCATCAATAAGAAAAACTAAATGTATTCTTCTCCATGAGATAAAATCAAACTTGAGCCACCATGAAATACGTGAATTACATTTGTACCAGCACTTTATTACCTTTAACCAGTCTAAATAAGAAAACACAACAACAAATTTGACTTCTGGCTGTGAAAGCCTCCACCTAAACACTCCACTTATCAGATTATCTTGTTTTTATATACAACTCATAACCTACAAATCTGAATAGTTCATTATAGGGCTGGGCGATGGAAAAAAAGTAATATCTTGATATTTTTGGGCTGAATGGCGATACACAATATATATCGCAATGTGTTGTATTTGGGTTACGTGTAAGCCATAGTAATACATGTGAGATGTCACAAATATGCCTTTATTTATAAACCTTTGATAAAACAAAAATACAAAAGATTATCAAAACTGAAATGAAAAATGACACAAACTTAAAATCTCCAGTACTCCAATTAACAGTCTGATTTAAAATGTAGTTAACAGATATCCCCTGCTGAACATAGCTTTTGAAAATATAAAATGTAAATCTTAATAAAATGTAAATATGTACTGTACACATTTGAGTGCTAGTTCAGTTGTTTAACTCATTAACAGACAGAGAGCACAGTCTGTGCTGTAGCCCACCAATAGAATTATAAGGCCTGCACCAAAGGCTCATGAATTGTGTCCACTGACTGCACATGGGAGACAAGTTGAAGTACAGATGGCAATGGATGTCCTGCTAAGCTAACAAATTAATTAAGTCAAAGCAAATATTTATTTCAAGCAAATCTCTTAGTTACACTAACATTTTGTATGGGGAACGGTTTGTGCACATACCTGACAGCTAATCCTTCAGCATAGGCTACAGATATAGCTGATACAACCAACTATCCATGAGGCCACAGTGCTATCCACTGGGCCACCTAGCTATTGCCCAGTGCCCAGTACACGTTTGTGAGATAGCGAGAGAAGCGCATCTCATGCAGGCGTCTTTAAAAAAAAATGTTACAATTTAAATACTCTGTTTATGATATGATATAATTTACTTCAGTGCGTGTAGAACATGACGTGGTACATCATGTATATTCGATGTATCGTCCACCCCTTGTTCATTCATGTGAGATTGTTAAAAGATACTACAATAAACATATTGTGTTACACTGTTGCACTTGTTTTTGCTTTACATTATAAACAATTCCACCTTTAAGATTCTGATATTGCGGCAACACATTAAACCTTCCAAATAGTAGGCCTTGGCTGCTTTATATTCTGTCTACAATTATTTATGTCTGTGTACATGAATGTGTTCTTCTAGTAGACAGAAAAAGAGGTAGCCTATATTGCTCTAGGAGCAAAATGCGATATGAAGGCATATAGAAACCTTGCAGAATGCACATCCATTGCAAAAATCTAAATGATTTTCACTACATTTTCACAAGCTTCAACACGGACTGCCATTGGCTATTAAAGATTAAGCAGAGCTCCTATTCGTTCAATTCAATTGTCAATCTCAGACTGCAGCAGTTATTTTCATGTCCCAACAAGCCCCACTAACATTAGAGTGACAGAATGGAAGGTCTGCAGGTTAATATGAAAATACTACAACAACAGTCGGTGCAGACAGAATTGTTTAATCTAATAAAGCGTTTTGGACTAAATATTTTACTGGATTGGACATTTGACAATTTAACAGGATTGTTTTAGTGGATTAGAGAGGTCTGACAAAAGATGTGCTATGTAGAGTTATTCATGTACACAAGCCCTTAAACAGTCCTGACTGTTCGCTTGGATCTTACCGGTATGAGTTTGGTTTATGTCGTCTCATGTCCGTCCGTGTCCCTCCCCCCGCTCCCCTCCTCACAGCTGAGCCGTGCTGATGTTTACAAGACTATAACAGCACAAACTAACGCTTGTAGACCTGTACTGTACAAGCAGTCTTATTTATTTTATGAAAAGAAATAAGCATTAAAGAATAACAGATATGCTAAAAGTTAAGCTACACAAACATTTTCCTATACAGTCAGTACCAGTATAGCTGGTAGTGCAGGCTGTACATAGCTTCATTGTAGTATGAACGATGTCGTGTCTGAACGGTAGCTCGTGCTGACCCCCCCTCTCTCTTTAAACGAAGCTTCGTCTATTCGCTAGTGATTACTGTGGAAGCTCCGAAGATTAAAAAACAACATTCGGGCCAGCTCTAGTAACTGTACTGCGTGTAGACACTAATCGCAATATTACTTTTTGGTCAAATCATGCAGCCTTATTGCCCACACGTTTAAATTCCAATGCTTTACTGGTGCAGGTATGGGTTTCACCTTTGTGTAACATGTATTTTGAAATATGTAGGCTATTAACCAATATAATTAAATTAAAGTCTAAAATCTACATTTATGCTAAATATAAAATAAGGCTTTTCTGCCAGTCCATCAAACAATCATTTCTCAACAAGGTCTACTCAAGTTGGGAACAACTGAATATCTGATCAAATTTTTAAATGATTCAGTCTTGCGTGTATGGCTTTACCGGAGACCTGATGTTTTTTGGGGGGATTTTGTATTGTGCCAGTAAAACAGGTAGGCTATTCAATTAAACCTGTGTTTAAAGAGAACACGGCCAATTGATCACCGGTATGTTTCGTTATATTTCCATGGTGCCCTGCCAGGTATCGGTTACACCTTTGCCGATTTATGAAGATTGGTGTTTTTCTTCACGATAAAATACACAAACAAATGGCAAAATTACATAAAATACCTCGTTATCATAAAGTAGCTACGTGATAATATTGTATATTTTGTCTTTACACAGAGTTCCCCCTAATATTATTGTATAGTACTACAATAAGTAATGTGTTGACTGCTTTCAGCAACTTCTGAAAACACCCTCCATGAATCCTGCTGGTTACGTGATCTAACAACAATCTGACACTCTAGTGTGATGTTCAAACTAAACCACAGAATAACTTAAAACTGAGAACACCATAAGTGTACAATCATTTAAGACTACAGTACATTTCCATGTCTATGAACACGCACACTCTCACACAAAAATCATTTGATCTGGTAGTGTCTTGGAAAGATACAATATTGTGTAAATTGTGAAACTTTGTAAAACTATTTGGAAGTAGGCTAGCTATGGCCAAAGAGAAATTGCAAAGCAATGAGGCTCTCATCATGGGTCAAACAAAAACGTGCAAGCATTTGCATACTGTCAATCCTTGCTTGTCAGTCCCGAGTTGGACTTAATTTCTTAAACAGAAGAACAAATCTAATCACATGTCGCACACTTGATTGCATGAATAGCTGAAATTCCACCCTTTTTAAATATTAGCCTTGCCTGTTCCAAACTGTTTAGAATGCCATTTCTCCCTAAATCAGTACACAATACACATGCACTCAGCTACAAAGCACAGCTTGCATCTGGGGGCTGTAGATCCATGAACACATACAGACGCAAACACAAACAATAGTTTCTGCTGTTCTATAGGACAATTGCCCTCCTATTTTCCCTGTGGTTAAACATCTCACATTAAATACTGAAAGACAAAATGTCCATTTCAGCTTCACCAGGGTGGTGGTGGCCTGTAGCACTCTCCACCAAAAAGCCCAACAAAAGTATTGCCTTGTTGTCACAGACAGAACATTCTCAGGAAAGCAGCCAATGGTTGTTGCTGTCATTTACTCTTCTGCTGTAAACATGTAGCCTATCTGGGGATTGAGGGACATTTGTAGGTCAAAGAGGAGAATATTAATGACTCAACTGATCCAAAACCCAAGGGCTTTAACGGGAGAGAAGGTTATTTTTCTCCCTCTCTCTCTCGTAATACTTAGAAAGATCTATGCATAATAATTTGTTATACTTTGTCTTGAGTGGTGAACTGTTTTATGAATTATTATGTCTGGATTTCAGTACCATCTTGTATGACTACTGGTAAAAGCATTAGAGTAATCAATTCAAATGTGTCAATTTACTGTCAATATGGCCTACAGCATGGTAGACCGAATGTCTACAGCTACAGTTGTGTGATCATAATTACAGTTTTAAAGTTTTTGCAATGGTAGAAGTTCAAAAAAAGCTTGCAATTAGCATGTCATTCATTTTTTGGAAAAAACACGTTCATCTAGGGTCCATAGAGGGAGAATATATTTCTATGTACCTTCATACACAATAAAGGAGCCCGATTTCCCGAGAGTATACACATGCTAAATATATACTCGTTGAGCATACTTAACATGACAGGTAATAAATAGCCTATGTATCCAGTAAAGGCATTTGATAGAGAACACTTCCAGAAACTACAGAAATTACCCTGCAAGAGTTTGACTTCCTCGTTGCAATGCGCGCCCACGAGAGGTGATATGAGAAAGGCAAGTAGCACTATTTACTGAAGTGAAAACATCCACGAGCAGGCATTGCCCTCCCCCATCTAAAATACAGTATCCTCGCGGGAACGCGCATTTAAGCAAACGGGGCCGCAATTCGCCCGACGCAACGCGTAATTCCTGTTTGTCACTCCCTTTAAAACAAATACGGTGCCCTTTAACTAACTACGACAATAAACAAAACATTTTTACAGTGCAACAAAAATTCTCCCTGCAAATTTTAATTAAACCCCAGGTAACATTTACTAACGGGTCATTGGTTTAGACTAACTGCAGTGAAAAGAAAACAGTTGAGGACAAAAAGTCGCTCGGAGATGCTGCGTTGAGTCCAGTTATTGATGGTTATTACACCCATAAACCGTCAAATTGTTCTAGATTTGAAACAGTATGATTGGTAAGTGTATAAATGGCACTATCCTTACCTACACAGTGAATTAGTTTGTGTCGCCACGAGTCAAGTTCCTGCCGAAAGCCGCGCCTCTCGATAGTGCATTGCTGCCTTTTGCACAGACTCGCCATTTTCTACCAATGCTTCAGGACGCGTTCACGGCTGGAAAAGGAAGCGCTGTCGCGCGCGCTAACGTGTGCGCGCTCGATCGACAAGAGGGAAGTGGTCACAAGTCTGCAGGCATTTAAATACAAATGCATACATTGTAACCAGCTCAACTGATTGACTGGAGCTGACAAGATTATTTGACGTTCGTTCAAGTATACGGAGATAAACAATGAATGTTAGTGAATCATATTAATCATTCTTATTATTATTATCATTATTATAGGCTATTCATATTTTTCGACTGTACGTAAGTAACATGTTAGTGTATATCAATAGATAGGAACAATTTTAAATAAAAGGGTAAATACAAATATTGGAAATGTATGAATTGACACAAACCCCTCACACACACGTACGCGCGCACGCATGCACACACACACACACACACACACATACACTCATACACAAATGTTGATATCCCACACAATCACACGTGCGTGTAGCTGAAAGGGAACAAAGTCTGCGAGTCAATTTGACATAATATCCGGTAATAACACAAAATAAGAATTATAGCCTCCCTTTATGCTTTTTATAAAAATGTCCGCCTCAGTGGTTATGTTGCAGCCTACTAGGCCAATCAGAACTAGTTTTACATTAGCGACAGCCACAGTCAAGCAATGAAATAGCTCGGTAGTTAGAGTCGAGTGATACTGCTGCAGGCGTAAAACCTAAAAAAAAAAAAAAGATGGACCGGAGAATGCCTCTCTGTTAACCGGTGTTTTACCTTTGCTGCAAGGTGGATTCTATATGTTTAAGAGACGGCAAACAAAGGTAAATCTATACAATCGCATTTTCTTGTCATTAATCAAGAGTTGCCCTTTCGCCTGCCATAAGCTTTTGCAGAGACAAATAGCCATATGAGAGGTGTAGTAGTAGGCTATTATTGTAGCAACACGACATTCAATTCATCCTGACACGGATCGCGTGTGACATAAGTTGGATATCTGCACATTTTCAACATACACACCTCGAAATATCCACGGTGGTTTTGTTATTAAATGTTAATACATTATTTATGCAGGGACGATAGCACATTCGTAACATTTGACGTTATTGCCTAGTACTATCTGTGTATCTTCTCATGGCTTACAACATTGATAGCACACAATCCCCTATTTCGCAGTTATTTCTTCTGTAACAGTATTTGTTAGGAAATACTGCATGTGGTGACGTCCAATTAGAACATTTCTGATTCAGACTGAGCGTTTTTGGAATATGACTACCTATGATGCTTAGATCAAATTTCAAATTCTCTCTCTCTCTCAAGTTACACACGAACACACGCCTATTTCTATAGTTCGATGACACGCACAGTCTTCATAAAGATGTCCGTGGACGGTTGACTACGCGGCGCGCGCGCGTGTGTGTGTTTGCGTGTGCGTGTGTGTGTGTGTGTGTGTGTGTTAAAACAGGGGTGACATGACTCTGACTAGAGGATCTTTCACCTACGCCAGTGGAGAGGAATATCATGGTGAATGGAAAGAAGGCAAGATAGATCATCATATCTATTTCATATGTATTTGGTCTGTCAGCTTGATATACTGTAGCCTACAACTTTAAGCATACTGTCTCCATGATTAGGCCTATAGACAAATATTATTGTAAATTACAGCTTCTAGTAATTATGGCTAATCTCTGTTTGACAAAGAACAGTGAAGGCTTGGAAACGTTTGGAAAATGTATTTATCTTATTTTTACCCGTTATTGTTATAATTTAGAATTAGATATTAGACTCAATCTTCTATCCTTCCACTGATTATTTCAACAGAACAATGCTAATCAACTAATAAGAATACTCATGGTGTTCATCCAAATTAGGAAACACATGACAGGCAAAGACAGATTTACTAGCTCTTGTTAAATCTCCAGAATTAGATATTTTAGGCAATGTTCAAGGAGTGCTCTGTCAGAAACTATTTGGCAACCAAATCACCACATGAGAAAGACTATGGTATTATTTATTGTTTCAACACATTGATTTGTCAGTGGATGAAAAGAAAAATAGACATTAATCAGAGCTATTAGTCATTTGCTCAAAGACATCACATCATTTAGAATAGTTGATTTGCATTTAGGACAAGTTATGCCTACAGTTCTGTAGTATTATTATCAAAAACTAGTGTTGTAGATGTAGTATAAGATATGGGGGCAGACCCTTGCATTTAGATATGGGCTGATGTATTTCAGGAAGGGTTTCATAGGCATTCAAAATAAAGGTATCTTTTTGTTGCATGTATTCTCTGTATTTCTTAATGCCTAAAGAAGATATCCCTGCTGAGAACTCTGGGATTAAATCCAACAGCACAGGAAGAAGATGAAATCCTATTTCCGTAGCAATAGAGAGGGGCTTGTGACTTACAGTATGCAGTCACTATGGTGAATGTGTAGCCTGAGTTGCTTTACACTCTGTAGTTTTACACGTTACAGTATGCGGTTTTATTAGACTAATCCATAAGACTGTTAGAGCATCGGAAAGAGTGTTCAATTACCAACATGTTCAGTTTTCCCTTGAATACAATTTTTAACAACGAATAATGATCGGTTGGACATGGTCTGCTTGCTCCTGTGCTTGGAAATCACTCGCCAACCGTTTCTTGTTCTTATTAGTTGAGGTCGGTCCCTTCCAATCACATGCTACTGATTTAGTTAATAGATGGGAGAGTTGCCAGATATATGTGGAACAGAACAAACCGTGGAGCTTGCAAGATCCGGGCATAATGCCACGCTATGTGTCTGATTGCGCTACTAAGATTCTCCACCATGTTGTTTGGCTTCCTCAGGTCGGAGACATGGTGTTGGCCAGCTCACATTCCAAGATGGAACCTGCTACACAGGCCAGTTTGAAAATGGACTCTTCCATGGCTCTGGCGTACTCATCTTCACAGACGGATCCAGGTGTCTTTGCGAGGGAGATCATTTGCTATGGCATTTGTAGCTGCTCCACATTTGTTTTAACATAGCATTTGCACACCCTGTAGGTACGAGGGAGAATTTGCACAGGGGAAGTTTCAGGGGACTGGAGTTTTCAGTCGATATGATGGCATGAAATTTGAAGGGGAATTCAAAAGTGGACGTGTTGCGGGATATGGTAAGTTAAAGGCACATCTGAAACAGCTTTTCATCTTTTACTCAGATGAAATTCAGTCCTAATGTTTAGTCTTTAATCTCTTTATGGTCGATGATGGCGTCCTTCATCCACATGCTTTTCTTATCTACAACCAGGTTTGCTGACCTTCCCAGATGGGGCCCATGGTGTCCCACGGAACGAGGGTTTATTTGAGAACCACAAGCTGCAGAAGAGGGAGAAGTGTCCAGGAGCAGTGCAGCGGGCACAGGCTTCAGCCTTTAACGCTCGCAGTCTGGCACTATGACCCAAGGGACGCACATGTTCAGGGTTCCACAGGGCCTCAGGGACACATGAACCCCTACCTCCCACCCCTCCAGCTCTGCTTTCTCTCTGTCTCACTATCTGTTCCCTCTGATCGCATTCTCCATGCTCAGGTCAGGGTGGCTTGCATCACACGTGACAGTACATAGTGGATCTACTTTGTAAATGTGCAATTCTGTGAAGCGCAGTGTTTACCCGCAGAAGGCATTTGCAGCATGTTGATTCACTTTCATTCTGCATCCCATCCTTGTTCATTTGTTTAGTGTATTACTATAGGAACATTTAGTGTCTTATCTTGTTGCTCTATAGGAGAGCTCTTGTTTCCACATTATGGCACTGTTACATTACCTTAAAGGATGCTTTTAGTATTAGCTGAAGCGACACAGTGCCCCAAGTGTCTGGGATGGGTATGGGTAAATATTGTTATTTTTTTTATGACAAATACAAAACAAACCATCCATGTAGCATAATACTTTAGCCTGGTTAAAACCAACCTGCTATTGCAGCGTTATATAACAGTTTGCATCACATCTGCACCACATGGGTGTTCTCATTGCAATATCAGGTGGCTTTTAACCACGCTAATGCTACTTAACATCTCATCTAAATCAGCAATGTTGCTTAAACATTGCTCTCCATTCACTGAAGTTTGTTGAAGTTTTTTTTTTTTTTACTTATGGAAGCTCAATTTCACATTTGCCTTAAAGAGTTGTGTGGAGAAAATATGTTTTAAGTGAGTCGGTGTCCTTGTGAAAATCAATAGAAGATGCAGTTGCCCGTGTCCTCCATGCCCCCCCCCCCCTCCTTCCCTGGTTGGGTTGAGGTCAACAATGAGGACTGTCATCCTAATGAGACACAGACACTGGTGTCTGTTTTGAAGACTGACTTTAGTGAAAGAGACGCACTGCAAACATTTTGACGGTCTGTCTTAATCAGTATTTAATCTCAGTGGTTTGTACTGTGAAGTGACATACTGTGTGTATCCTCTGATGGTTTGGTGATAAGTTAGTCGTTTCCTATTAACAGTACTTTCTTATGAGGTGTTTTTGTTGTTGCAGAATATGCCTATGATTATTTATAATATCATGGTTGACATTGTGAGATTAATAATTTACTGACTGTAAGGAGTATACAGCCAATCCTAATGTTGTGTGATACCAAAATAATACAGTGTGCTCGAACAACAAAAAAGGCCTTACGAACGGTGTATTTGTAGACCAGGCCTATTTATGGTTGCCTCTGCACAGCCTTAACCAAAGACCAACGTGTTAATGTGTTAAAGGTTCCCTACAGTTTAACATTGAAGACAAATCGGTAAATTCCCAAAAGCGTTAGAATGCAAACAACTTTGAACTGGAATTGGTAAGCATTCCGTTGTAAATTGCTGTAGCAAAATGAAAAGAAAATACAGTTTTCAGTTTGTTTTATTGAACATTGCTTTTCAATGTTGTATCAGGTGGCTACAGGTTCCGTATGAAAATATATAATAGACTTTGCTAGACACATCTAGGAAGCTCTTGCATGCGTGAACCACAATCCGTTTGCACCAAATTTGTATTTGTTTCAAAAGAAGAGAAAAAAGAAAAAAGTTATTAATATTAATCAATATAATGCCAATCACTGGAATGTAAAATGCTAGAATTGTGCATCCATTTTCTTTAGAGTGCAACTCATACTGGAATCACAAATGGTGCTTCAAATGCGTGCCTAACCAGATTTTCCCCTGGAAATCTCTTGGAGTAGTTCTAGATACAGAATAAGTAAAGGTGCATGGGTTTAAAAAAAAAAGCTTTATGTGTTGAAAAACAATTGTTACTGGGTGACACAGTAGAGGGCTTTACCAAGGTTTCATAATGTTTGGTATTTAGACTTCACTTTCATGTGTTAAATGCACCATGGCTGGTGTTCACTGATATAGCACATTTCCCAACACCATTTTGTGATTGTCAGCATACCTTCACATTGTGGATGAACAGGTTCCTCCAGTTGGACCGCACACAGCAAATACAATCACACTGGTTCACCTCCCCCATCTCTTTCTGCAGGAGCTCTCAGCTCCATCTCAGAACTGCATGGTGCTAGATTCATACAGTCCTTGGTACATGCTGAAGATACAGCAATGAAATAATAAAATATGCATGAAGACCGGAGACATTTTAGTGTTGATTTATGTTCTATCCACCTTATTCCTGAGCGCCCTAGTATGTTCGCAGCCATTGTAACCTATACTGTTTTTTACTTCCACTCGATGCTCAGAGAGAAACGATGAGCTCAAGTGTGAGCTGTGCCATGGTTGGCTAGTTAAAACCTTTTATAGGGCAAGGAACCGTATTTGCTCACTTCCTTGAACAATAAAATGGCGTTGCCACACTTCTCTGTGAGGTAGTATAAACACATGTCCAACTCAGTGTACTTTCGAATTTTCCGAAAATACGCTTTTGTGCTCCTACCTCCTCCGACATCTACTGTTATAACATCTAAATTAATAATGGAAGGTCGATGTAACTTACACATAGAGTTGAATAGTTGTGCTGCATGATGAGATAGCCATTGTTTGAATATAATTTCAATAAGTTAATTAAATGTATTTTCATTTTTTAAAACAAATAATGCATTATAACTTAGGATAAATATTTAATTAACAGTGCAGCTGCTTCATAAAGTACAATGAAGCAGGTACCTAAGGGACTGGACTGGACTTTGACACTTGAAAGAAATAAAGCATTAAATAAATAAAAATTGAAATACTAATTTAGGTGGACAGAAGTTTAAAATGTTCTTAAATAATACATTCAAATATATAATTAATAAATGTTCTTAAATAAATATTTGAACGTTTTTCATTTTAAGTTTGTGTTTTTCTAATATGATATATATATACACTTTGAAAAAAAGAATTCCAGAGTAGGGCAAGAAGCCATATATGGTCACTTTGTTGACCTTGATTTGCAGCATAACAATGTTTCATTTAGAAAAAAGTGACAACAGTAATAATGTATTGTAATATCCTCCAATAACACTCAAGGGTTGACATTTTGAATTGCCAAGTATTTCAATGAGTGCCCTATAAAGGGTTAACAAATGTTAAATACTTGTTAATAACTAAATAGAAAAAAAAACCTGTTGCATCAATGTACTGTACCACTGCTAACTAATATAGGCTAATAGTTGCTAACCGGGAACGATTAACAGGAACCGTTATTAATGCGCTATGAATCGTGGGATATATCTCTGATCAAGAACAAGATGGATAAGACTAGATTTTTGTGGTAAATAGGAGACAGTATACTGGAGAAAGATTATCTTAATGGTAATGGTACTACCAAAACACTGAGGAATTAAGAAGAGAAATAATGGTGTAATCAGATTGTAATCTAATACACTTTTTGTCAAATTTAGAGAAAATCTACTCGTGATATGCTGGCTGCCCATTCTGCGTGCACACTGGAAAAATAATCTGGTGTTTCTACATAGCTCTCTGTAAATGGGAACTCAAACAAAATGGTGCAAACTGCACCATGGTGTTTCCAATTAGCGGGCGAGGCTTCTGAGGGTGCACACACACCCTATATTGAAGGTGATTTGGTTTCGATTGAGTTCAAAGATAAACAATCTTCTTCCAGAATAACTAATTCCACCTTTAAACCAATTGCATTGTATACAATACAAATGAGCTTTTAAGTTTCATATTATGAAACAAATACTGTATTTAGAAACACACATGTATAAAGTGAGCTTTAACAGGTCTGTCTTTCCTGAGCAAATGACCAGTCTCTCCTGGGAGCATTTTTGCCACTGATGATAGAAGGAAAATATGTCCACTGAGCTCCCACTGAATCCCCGACTTTACTATGGGGCATTCCAGCCACGAGCCATCCGTGCGGTCCTCTGCTGAAAACTCTAACACTACTGTGTGTTCAGGCATTGATGGATACCATTATAAAACCGCACGGTATTTCAGTGTCACATATATACAGATTCATTCAGGCACATTCTTTTTAACATAATTTGAGATCACAGTACTGGTCTAGTAAGTTTTAAAAACGTTTTAATTAATCAACTAAAATATAGAAATATACAATGCTAATCCAGTTAATTAAATATTTTAAAATGTAAATTCTGCTCTTCCCCAAAGCCACCTATTTATTTTTGCATTTCATAAAGCAAATGGTTTAGGTGGACATACAGTATAGGCACAACGTGTTAAAACAATCCAGTCAACAAGAAACTATAACTTGCATTGGCATATAAGAATAGTATACAGTATGCATAAGGCAGGCATACTGCAAGCATTTTTCAGATACTATTTAGATAGAGTGGAATTCCAAAAGCTAAAGGATGGAGATATTTAACCGCATGGCCTTTGACATTATTTATCCTCTCTTTTCCAGCTAAGCAGATCATCTTGAATTATTTGGATTGGATCCAGGTGGACATTTACTACTGTCAGACTAATCTCTGAGCTTTAACAGGCGTGCCCTAGAAAGAAAAACTTCACATTATGGCTAAAAGAAATGTGATTTTCACAGACCTACATAAGAATATTAGAAAAAAGTAGCACTGTGAGGAATCATGACCCTGTGAAAAATATGTGTGCTTCTGACCTGAGGGTATCTTATGTAGCTGTCTAAATGTGCGTGTATGTGTCATAGTGAGTGAAAAAAGAATGCACAGCACAACAAAGATGTTGAACCAGGATTATACAAATGTTTATACATACTGTAGATGCGTATGTTTTAAGCCAAATAGCCTTCTGCTCTAATATCTTGCAGTCACATTTTCAGATGGAACCAGTTTCACCTCTCCCAGCTGCTCCAGTCTCTCCAGGGTTTCCACTGTGTCAAAGTGCCACTGTTTCACCTTCTCTGCTGCCATCACTCCCTCCTGCAACACACGCACCACCGGTATCTTAGCAACGTTGTGACCTAGTAATGGGCTAAAACCCTAGCATGTATTTCTTTCATATTTCAACACAGAATTATCTGTAAGCCATACCAGTACATTGTATAGCACAGAAAAGGCTCAGATTAAATACCAAAAAATCAACAACATAGTTGAACCGTTCAACTGGTTCTTACAGTACATGGTTTTTGATATTTGTGTCTGCCCCAGCAAGTATGAGCAGATCACTATCTTGTGTCTGTTGAGGCGAACCACATCATGCAAAGCACTATCTCCCTCCTGCAAACAGGCAAAATGTAATACAGTAAGCGTATAACGCATGAACTAAATTAAATAACTGAGTGCACACTTACCTACCCTGTCCCTGCAGTGGATGTTCACATCGCAGGACAGAAAGAACTCCACAATGGCAATGTGACCTGTCCTGTTAGCCACATGTAGAGGAGTACTGTACAACTGCAGATACAGCATATAGTTCATATACACACAAACACATATATATACAATAGGGGAGGTAGGGCATTTACCTTTTATCGAATTAGCACAGTGGACAGAAAGTCAATGAATGTCTTAGTTGGTAGAATAACACACACACACACACACACACACGCACACACACACACACACACACACGCACACACACACACACACACAGAGCTATAAATCGGTCAGATATTTTATGAATGTCTTAGTTGGTGGTTGGTGGAATCACTCTCTCTCACACACACACACACACACACACAGACATACAGAAGGGGAGATAGGCTATTTAAATTATCAGTAAATCAGTCACATATTTTTTTATCTTAGCTGGTGGTTGGTGGAATCACTCTCACACACACACACACATGCACACACACACACACGCGCTCACACAAGTTTGCACATCAATATAATGAGTACTACTTTAGAAACACGTTTAGTCACCTTGTCCTGACCGTTTGGGTTAGCCCCATGGTTCTTCAGCATTTGGACAACCTCCAGACTTCTACTTCTGCAGGCCCAGTGTATGACTCTTGAGTCCAGCTGAAAGACCCAACATTTACATTTAAATTAAGGCACAGTTAATTCATAATTTTTTGCAATGTCCTGAAAACACTCTACCCGATCTTTGAAATGGATATCAGCTCCTTTTTCGAACAGTTTTTGAACAATAGAAGAGTGTCCTTCCATCAAAACACGATGCAGTGCTGTTCTCTTTAACTGTTAAAATACAACATGGATAAATAGTGTAAATGTTTGGTTTGGTTAGAAAAAACAATTAAATAAATTATAGTAGCAAAATACAATTGATAATACCTCATCATAGACATTAGGGTTCCCACCTTCAGCCAGGTACCATTCAATGACCTTCAGTTTGCCCTGAATAGCTGCATTGATGAATTCTGCAGTATCCACAGGCCCTGTCTGTCAAACACAGTATAGGAATTTGGGAGTAACCTATAAACTCAAACTAGGGCTGGGCGATATGGACCAAAAATGATATCCCGACATATTTAGATTGAATACCGATACACGATATGAATCTGTATTTTCTATGAAGTGGGCTAAATCCTTCAGGCATAGAGAAAAAACTGGAAATGTGACATTTTAAATTTTTAGCGACATTAATTGAGCTTTAATGTGAGCTTTCTCTGGTGGTCACTCGCTCTTGACTTCACTCCTCAGGCCAAGTGCAGGCATGGAGGGAGAGAACACATTGAAAAAGTAATGAATAAATGCACAATATAACGATATAAACAATATTGTCTAATCTTATATTTCTTTAGAAAAAGTTCAGATATCGCCCAGCCCTAGCTCAAACACACACAAATGCATATCACAAACAGAGTTGGCTATAAGGACAGAAAAATCCAATAATTAAAGTTCCCCATTATAAACCCATGAGTCATCTCACCGCAGGCATTTGTGAGTACTTTTTCTTAGTTTTTTTCCTTTTTTGCAGCATGATGTTCTCTGCTCCTCCAAATTGCAAAATCTCCTATCGAAGTTCAGAGGAGATCTTTCTCACTCTTTCCTCGGCCTAGGGAATAACAGGCAGGAACAACATGTCTGTCTGAAGGTGTGCCCATATACTGTAAGGTTCACTGAGAGAGTACCCTCTAGGCTTATTTTCCCATATAATTATATAGTATTTCTTAGTGCAGATTAATATAGTTTTTCACTCCCTGACCATTAGAATGTTTGACATCCACTTCCACATTCGTACTTTAAATACAAGATGATTAGAAGATTCAGTTTTTGCCTTCATTTCAATAGTTGTGTCTGTCTTTCCAGGCATCTACAGCATATTCAGCGCCTTGAGGCGCTGAAAATAATAATAATTAACACTTATAAACACATGACTATGGCTATAAATAGAGGGAGCACAATGCATGGTTACAGTTTCATTTGAGTCTGTCACTTGAGTCTGTTTATGGATTAATTAAGTTAGGCTTATTAAGATTAAGGATACTTATTTTGTTCAATATACACATTAGACAGATTGAGAATGGTGTCATATACTAAATGTACAGATTTGGTTTTCTATAGAATCTGAATCTGAACAGAAATATAAAACAAGCAATTCCTTTTCCTCCAGCATCTCTGGTGACTGTAACTGTAACACCACCTAGTTGAGTACATTTACGTCAAGATGTTAGACCAAATTAACTAGGAGCAAGCTATTTCAGAAGGTGTGGCTATATCCTGGATTTGTGTGTGTATACAGTATGTGTGTGTGCGTGTACAGTACATCTCTCTCGCTAGTGTCCATCAATGTATCCAAATGGAAGTTTTAAAAGTCGGTAATGATTTTCAGATGGCATAAAAGCTTGGTCAAACCATTTATGTAGATAATCTATCAAAAGTATACTGACTTCCATTTTGCCCTTAGTATGCAACAACTAAGAAATGCTTTCCAACATCTGGTTGGTGTAGATTTACAAGATTATACAGGTTTAAGATTATGTGCCTCGGTGCAACATCGATGTGACACCAAGGATTTATTGTATTACCATGATCCTAATACCTTAAAATGAGGGGGGGGGGGAGGGCACTATACATCTCTCCCTGTTTCAAAAAGAACAAAATCATCCCCCACACTTTTGAGATACATTTTATGTATTCATTTATTTTATGTATTTATTTATTTATTTATTAAACAAATTTAACTCGAGTTCCATTTGTTTTTTTTGCCTACTTTTATGACCATCATAAGGCTACCAGCCTTGGCAAGTCCACTATTGTCCACTATTCAATGCCCCACCGCCCTTGGTTGTTGCTATAGGCATGCCTGTAAAGTAAGATATTTGCACCTGGCATGTAGGTTACTGGTGTTTGATAACAGTTAGATATATTCCAAAGAAAATATTAGCACATTTCTCAAATAATAGTTCTGAAATATCAGAGAGAAGCAGACAGGACTACAAAATGCTTTTTAAAGGTACAGTATCTTTTAATTCCATCAATGCATGATCTTGACAATTCATGTAAATGACAAACATGTAGGCTAGACTACAGGAACAGCAATACCACAGGGTAAGTCAGCCTACATTGTTTGATTTTAAGATAATGTTTAGTTATGACTTCCTATAGTTTTCATTACCTTGACTTTCTTTAGACATTTGTTTAGCACACCAGGATTTGTCTCACATATATAATGGCGTGTGTTGTTGACCAGTGTAGAGCCTAGTCTATGTCATAAATAAATTATGTGTAACTACGTCAAGACAGTTGCGCTGCAGCCATAAATTACGTAAATCTTACTCTCAAATACCTCAATAGATGCAATGGTGCTATCTATAATAACTTTCTGGTGGTGACCTTGTAATGTGTTTCTTCTTTGCGTGGGAGAGCTTGGTTCAAGTCCTTGCTGGGACAGATTTCACTCTGGTGTCATATTTGGTTTTAATAACTAAATGCATAGTTGTAAGGGCTTAAAAGTTGAGACATTTTCCTCACACTTTCATACCCCCCACCTAAAACACATACCCTGTGCCACTGGTATACACATAAGGAATCACCTCAGCTTGAAATTCCATAATGTTCTGATCAGCCGTACACTTCTCAACTCCTTCCATCACTAGTCTTCTAAAATGTTAAGAAAAGTGCACGAATATTGTGCAGGAAATATGATTATGTAACATATATGTGCCAACAGCTAATTGTCCAGAGCTAGACCATGTGTATAGTAGGTGACAGTCAGTCCAGCAGTAGTGCTGTCCCAATGGTATCAGGGTTCTTAGCTGGAATGCTGATTCACAAGGGGACACTGTATTACCCCAGCAAACAGGTGTGTGTGGTTGTGTGTGCGTGCGCGTGTGCACATGTGTGTCATTGTTCTGCATCTCGCTCTCCCAACACATACACGTGATTGTCAGGCATGTCATATCCATGTCATGAGCTCAGGATGGAATCATTCTACGGGCTGCTGTCTTACACACACCATTTTATGTACAGCACATTTACAAGAGTTAAACTCTCATAAGCACACCGTTTTGAGGGATTAAGTTATTTATAAATGTTTCATGACTGCAATACAGTACATCGTAAATATCTATTGGCCCATCAGTCACACAGACCAGCTTCGGCCTAATATACCTCCCCTTCAAGGAAATAGAATAGTGGTCTATATAATGTAGGGAACAGTTCATATAAACGCCATCGTATAAAAACCTAGAAGGTCAGCCTATACTGTACGGTATATCACAAAGCGGAACCTTCAGGTCATTCGCTATTCAGAAATGTGCACAGAATTCACCCAGTCTACACTACAGTGAACTGGACCTTCGCAGTGCATTCTTCAGTTTGTTCTTTGTGCAAACACATACATTACACACACACAGATTCTACACACCTTGCGTTCTTTTTCACATACTTACATGCACGCTACACCCACACCTACACACGGTCCTGCCTGAGTACCATGTTAAGTTAATGGTTAACCTTGTTATTGAGAAAAGAGACCGCAGTTCAATAGGAAGCGTAAGCAGCCATTTTAACTGTGCAGCAGAATATACCTTCCTCTCAGCCACAGAGAACAAACGTGGATGAAGGTCAACCTTAAAACCATAAAGGTCAGCTGTAATGTTTCCCTTTTCATACAAATGTTTCATGGCCTTTTATGTAATGGAAGATTATTGCAACATTGTTTTGTTTTTTTGCTTTGAAAGGTATGCCATAAATAATATAGCATAACTAGGTGTTGTAATCAATATCCATGCCTTTCAGTTTGCGGTGCTGCTGCCATGGTGACGCTTAGCGGCTTGAGTTTAGAGTACCCAAGTGACAGGTCTCCTCTAATGCCTGAGGCTGCTAAAACCACAATACCAATAGCTGTCAATCAACAAGGAAAGAAGGCAAACCACAGTGTATTCTTCCTGAGCAGGTACAATGTATGGGTGGTTTTGTATGCAGATGAATGGATGCAGATGAAAGTCCACTCTCTCTCTCTCTCTGTTGCAGGACTCATAACCTAACCCTCAGCTTGGTGTTGTTGATCGGCTGTTACTCTGCCATTTTGATTCCTGCATATTAACAATCATACCACCACTACCAATAGACCGAAGCTCTGGTATGTCTGCAAGATAATTGCGGTACTGAAAGACCGCCTCACTCAAAAACGAGTTTTTCTTATTTCCATGGAAGCATAAATTTAAAAATACATATTATTTCACTTAAGAAGACTTGTTACTAGTAGTGTATATACTTTCATCAAAATTTGGTTAGGACGTGTGTACCATTTGTAACACTACAAATAATTGGAACCGATCAAGGACCAACATGTGAATATATGCAAATCACATAGCCTACAGCAGGCCTATTCAATTGATGGCCCGGGGGCCAAATGCGGCCCACCAACTACCCCCATGTGGCCCGAGAGGGGATTGCACCCTTGAACACTGTATTCTATTTGAATATATATAGTCAATATTTTATTACTGCTCTACATCGTGACATGGCCCATTTGTAATGTAGTCCAGACATAATAATCAGCGCAATGAAATTAGTCTGAGTGATAAGTCCATACCTGCATGCACAAAACTCAAATGTAATTTCAGTTGTAGAATACTGCATGCATGTTGGCGGGACTGCCAATTCTTTGTTCAGAAGACTATATGCCAGAAAGATAAGGCATTAGCGCCTATAATTCTATAGAAAACTATCACCATTGATTTGACTGTGTTCATGCTGCCGAATGTGGCCCCCGTACACTTTCTCTCTTTAAAATCTGCCCCAATTGAATTTGTAATTGAATAGACCTGGCCTACAGTATATAGATCTACCATCCATTATAAGGGTATTGTGTGATTCTAATGCTGTATCATTTTTTTGGTCGGGGGGGCACATAAACATTAATCAATGCTAATATATATTTCTGGTAGAAATATATGTGTATATGTACGTATTTCAAGTTGTACAGTTTATTGCTATGTCATGCCACAGGAGTAGGGTTGAGCTAAGAGGTCTTTGCTTTATTTAACATGTCAGACCCACGTCTGTTCTAAAATATTCATCCATCTTTGCAGGTCTTACGAAACATGCCAACCTCCTTGTTGGCTATTCCCTGTCAGCCTAGATGGTCCGCCTTAAGCCCCTGCCCAGCTATGCAGAACTCGTGGACATACCTGTGTTTGTCCAGCAGGGGTACACACCAGTTTCCTGGGACCTGTCCCCTCCCCTTGGTCTCCAGGGAAGTGAAAATAATCTAGCTCTGGCTCTCGCCTCTTTTCCCCAGTCTGGCCTGCCTCCCGCATTGGGGAGTGAGGGTAAATGCACGCGTTGTGTGGTGGTGGGCAGTGGAGGGGTTCTTCATGGCAGCCATCTTGGATCTCACATAGATCAGTACGACATCATCATCAGGTGTGTTCACAGATAGTGTGAAAAGAATAGTTAGTTTGAATCTAATAACAAGGGGATTAGAGACGGGTATAATAGAGTACTGGTACAAAATAACATTTGACAAGATATGTATTATATTGTATTTATATATCTATTTCATTATAATGTTCTGAATTTTTGTGCAAGTTAAAGGGGTTGTAGATACGATTTTAGAGCCATTTATACACATGTTATGAATGCCACAGACAAATGCGCTGTGAGATTATCATATCTTTTTGATAATAACTTTCACTGCACCCATAATATTTCCAACCAATCAGGGCATCTTTTCCCTGATTGGTCCAAGGCTTGCCTGTCAACCACATGCATGCGTGCACACAGCTACAACAGGTATAGGCTCCAGATGGAGAGAGCAGCATTTTTCATTATTAGTGTCTTCAAGAGCCTGGACCTGGACTGGCTTACCTCTGTCATCACCAAACAACCCTTGGTGGGCACAGAGTATAGAAGTACAGTATAACATATATAATGAGTTACTGGGGCCAACCTTATTGTTGTGTTTTGTAGAGCTTCTGGTCCAAGCTGTGGTTTTGGAGGGAGGTCGTAGAGGATATTCCTCTGACACCAGAGAGATTTGGTATCCTCCACCCAGAGATCATCCATAAGACTGGAACAGCAATACAGACCTATAGTCCAAACCCAGGAATGGTTAGTAGTCCTTCATTTATGTCAGGCATTGAAACACCTTACATCTTACATATTGAAATAGTGTTTGCAATCCTACTATCACATCAAATTTCTAAGCAGCTGGTAAGAAGAGGTAATAAAACAATGTATTCCCCCCCCCTACACAGATCGTGCCCACACTAGGAGCCAGTGCTGTGGTGATGGCCCTACAGCTGTGTTACCAGGTTAGCATAGCAAGGTTTGGGTATGATCTACAGCATCGAGAGGACCGACTCCATTATTATAAGACCATTGTGCTATGAACTCCCAGGTACTTAAAGCACTGTTATACACACAGCTGTTTTGGGGGTATTTTCTGGCTGATAAGACCTAAGGTTGATATCTCATTACAGTATCATTGTTATTTTTTTGTTTTGCTATAATTGTCTTGAGCCTTTTAGAACACAATATGACCCTCTGGGTTTGCTGTACAGGCACATATTGATGTCTGAGTCTACAGTCTAAATTATTGAATGTCATTAAAGTAATAGAATCTCACATTTAATATTTTATTAATGTTACCTAGTAGGCAAAGATGTGAACACATTTTTTAAATGTTGGCATGTTAGAAAAGTCTGACCACAATCCAAATCCAATAACTAGGTCACTGAAAGCTATACAGTATTATCTAGTAACAACAAACTGTGGATGTGTACATTATCTTTAAAAAAAGACTGCTTATGACAAATTACATTGAAATAAAACAGTAAAAAAAAAAGAATATATATATACATGTCAGTATATAAACATAGTACATACACACACACAGAAATTCTCACATGACGTTGAGTTTATTTTATATGTGTTTGTGTGTGTCAAAACTTTCTAAAGTTTCTCCGTTCCTCACCCAGGTGCTCCATGATGTGAGTGCTGAGAAGCTCTTCCTCGGGGACCTAGTAGCAGATGGGGTGGTGACTGACCTCACAGGCGCGTTGTGAGGCCACAGCAGAGCCTATAATCGCATAATGAACTCCACATAACACGTCCAGCCCTGGCTGCTCTTCTGTGAGGAGACCACCCCCTGCAGTGGCATCATGCTGACACGCGCTCACAGAGCGCTGGCTGACCTTTACAGTGTTCTGAGTGAGATGACTGATGACACAGTGCACTTAGCCTTTCCCCTCAGAACCCGTCTGGCACAGGTGAGTGAATCAACAGCTGTTCATTCAGCTAATGTCATATGGGTGAATAACATTGTTAAAATTATTTTTAATAATTATGTTTACGCAAAGTATTTATCGGTTCTGTAGGACTATACAAAAAATAAACGGCAATATTGCCAGCACTGTATTAATCATTTCCTTTTTCGGTCTCTGCATATAAAATAAAACACTTTCAAACAAGCAGTAATATGCCTAGTTGTAGAACACTAAATTAATGAAAATGCTGATCCCTAACCATCTGGCATTAAAACAATAATTACAAATATATTCACTAAAACATTAGAATTGCTATATTGCTTGGATATATCAGTTAAGTAAGTAAGTTAGCATATAGCACATTTCACAGATATAAAATCACAAAGTGCTTTACATTAATAAGATGAACATTAATGATATATAAATTAAAAGCAGAACAGTACAAAGAGCAGAGAAAACAAAATAGAGCAATACAAAAATATACATAAAAAGGAACAGAAAATCTGAACTAAGACCTACATTTAAACTTGGCTATTTTTTAAATAAAAACAGATAAATGAGTAAATGTTTAAATAAAAATGTATTCAATTGCTTAATAAAAACATCGATGAAATCTATAGGCACAAGCATTCCATAGTGGTGGTGCAACAGCTTGGAAAGTATGGTTCCCCTGCGTTTTAAAGTGAGTGTGAGGGACAGCTAAGAATGTTGTCTGATGATCTAAGTGCTCGTTTTGTTGTGTATGGGTGAAGATTTGTGATATACCGTGGTGTTTGTCCATACATGGCTTTGAATGCCATCAGCAATATTTTGGAATTGAATAGATAGCCAGTGGAGAGAGGCTATAATGTGTCAAATATGTCTTCCCTTGTTTGTTCTCATTAAAAGGCAAGCAGCTGAATGTTGAACAGTTTGAGGACAGGCCAAATATGTTTGATTTAAGCAGGCATTAACTGAATTATCGTAATCTAGGCGGGAAGAAAGTGTGAATGATCATTTCCATCTCTACTTTGGTGACCATCGAGCAGTTTAGCAATATTTCTCAGTTGGAAAAAACATGTGCTTATGATCTTACTGACATGCTGCCAATTAAAGTGACTCATCTAAGATCATACCTTAAATGGTCACCAGTCAGTAAAGTGCAAACCATTTATGTCAGCATTTATAGTAAAGTCCATAGCTCCCATTCACCTCGCTATCAAAAGGTATAGAGTATCGTTTTGTGGCTACTACTTTAGACACAATTATATAACTATTTACCACATATAGATAGAACAGAATATCTGTCACACGTGCGTGAAATTGGTTTGAGTGAGAGGATAACGTGAGAAAATAAACAAATATTTGACTACATTGTAAAATATACAGTAGAAATAACACATGAAACCACGTAAACACTACATTTACACCCTACCTTAATATATAACACTGAGCAGTTCTAACTGTAGAAAACAGATTACATGTACATTCTAGATCACCTGAAAAGAAAAGAAGAAATGGCAATGCTGTCACATGTTGCTGTCGTGTCTGTGTGTGCGTGCGTGCGTGCGTGCGTGTGTGCGGGCGCATGTTTGTCTACAGCAGGGGGTTGCGGGAGGGCTCCCACAGCTTGCTTGCTAGCTGTCTGCAGTGCTGGAGGATGAACTCAGTAGGGACGACCCCCAAGTGAACAGTCAGGAGCTCGAAGCACTTCACCAGCTCACCCTGATGACTCTTGCTGTAGTACCGCAGCAGCTTCCTGCAAAACACACATAAGCAATGTGGATTAAAGCAACCCTGCACAAACCCACAGAGGCATTTAAGACATCCTCCAACGAGCAAGGCGAAGAAAATACATTCTGAGGGGAAAGACATTAAACGGCTGTGATTAGCTGATTCAATGAATAATGATATCTTATTGCCCTCAGACACACTAATCAGAGTAGGTACTTACAGAGCATTTCCTGTATCCTATGCATCTCATGCCTACATTCCCACTTAAGTCTTAAACAACAAAGACAGTGCTTCAATTACATGTATTACGTGTATTGCCCACCACGCCCAGCAGTGGTCCCAGATAGACAGACTGGCTGGCAGCACATTGCTATTTCATGGTATTCCCCATACCCAGCTGCATCTGCTGTTAGGCAGCTAAAGGCTGTGCTCTCATTGGACGCAACCACATTAACATTTACCTATGTGGGTGGATTGCTCCCCTTTGTTAGCTTCCCTGCTCCGTCCTGTAACTTACAATAAAGCTGCAGACCTTCCTTTCATTAGAAAGGTGCGGTGGAGCATGTCACTTGTGAAACCATGCTTTTCCCCTCCACATATTTATGGTGGAAATTATTCCTATCAACATGAAAGAAACCTTGGGAACAGGGCTAACGAGAGGCTAACTTGTGCTGGGCTAAATCACATTACAAAACATCATACACTACATAACAGCCATTTCAGATCCCTAGAATGCTTTAGACAAGGAGTCACTTGGGATCAAAGTCTCTGCTAAATGCTGCCTGTGTACATGTAGAACCAGTGTAGAGGAAAACAGTGAGTCTGGTCCTGGGGCAAAACAGAGCAAGCAAAGAAACCAGTGAAGGCATGCCCTTTAGTGAAGATTTGTTTACCTGTAGTGGTCCACGGCAAGCATCCCAATGGGGGTGGAGTCATCGGGGAGGACGGGTAGGTCCATAGCCTCTAACTTATAGCCCTGACCGGTGGCAAAAACAGTCAAACCTTAGACGAGTAAGGTTCGTGGGGCTTAAGCTCATACTACTGTACCGTGAAGCCCATTACATGACACCATTACTTGCCGTTTCATTTTCAAACCAAAGGAAGTAGCAGAAGTAGAAGTCTCCATCCCGTAGCGTGACTGTGGAGTATCCCTTCTGAAGATATCGCCGTGTAGTGCTGACCAGACCCCAGACCTTCAGAGGGAGCAACAGTGACAAGACAGATAAGGATATGGATGAAGACACCAAGATGACCCCCAGTAGTTCTGAAGACGGATCCTTCTGAGATCTCTATTCTGTTCCTTACCGCATCCTGGATCCCCTCCAATCAAATCATTTGTAATCATAGCACGGTGCCAATTAGGGGTCAATTTACATTATTAGCAACACGGATTGCCCCCATTCTTTTATACAAACCACAATTCTGAAAAAGTCAGGACAGTATGAACAATGCTAATAAAAGCAAAATGAAGTGATTTGTACATTCCATTCAACCTGTACTATATTAGAAACATTACAACAGCACATTACACTGTATGACGTTTTACCTAAAACTCTGATATACACCGTTTAAAAATCTGATGACAACACACTCCAAAAATGTTGAGACAGTTGTGTTTACCGTGGTACAACATCATCATATAGCCTTTACTTACTTACTTACAATTGTACAGGGCCTTCACTGCAATACTTTGTGTACATGATGCACCACAGTTTCTCAATAAGGACTGCAGATAGGCAAATCTAGCACCCCGACTCTCTGGCACCTGCTGCTTATGCAGTCAATGTTATTTGCAAGGTCCTACTGGAAAATGCAGGCATAGGAAAGATCACATCTGGACAGCAGCATATGTTGCTTCAAAATTAGTATATATACTCTTTGTGTATTAACGGAGCACTCACCAATGTGTACGTTACCCATGTCATTGAAATTGGTCCTTTTATCATGACAGAGGCTGACCTTTGACCCTAATGCTGATGCATTGTATTGTTTCCAATGTAGTACAGGTTGAATAGAATTGACAAATCCCGTTGTTTTGTTTGGGTGTGTAACTAGGCACAAACCGTTTTAGATACAGACTGTCATGCAAAGCAAAGAAGCTTTAGGCTCCAGAGATCAGGATGGTTACCTAAGATGGCCACCCAACGTGAGCACCGACCTTGCTTTTAATGAAGTGTGCCAGCGGTCCGTTTCCCAGCTCAGAGGTGGCACGATCCGTAATGTTGATGGATGGGGCGATCATTTGTCCCGTGGATCGGTCCGAACATATAAAATGGACAAGACCCGGAAATTCTTCCAAGTATGTGAGAGCAACTAAGTCAAGGTCAATACATTTAAAAGAATAACATCTGAATAATTTAAAAATAAAGATTGAATAACCCCCGCCAGGCAGTCTGTTAAATGTTGTACATTTGCTGCTAGCGCAGAACCCCTAATTGGTGTCCCATGGAGCATTAATACAGTACAGAGCTAACAGATATGACACCATGGTGATATTCCTCCTGCTCTTCACCAACAAGAAGTCTTTCCAGTCAATCAGCTTTTCCCTGAAAGAGAATAAATAGTGAGAGAGCGCAAAAGCGAGAGTATATATATATCAGGAGGGAGTGAGAATGGGGCAAGGAGACAATAATACATAAATACACAATGACTGAATGACGTCAGTTATATTATGGCGCTTTTCCATTGCTGGCTCCATTGCTGGCACCAGCTCTACTACTACTACATCAGCTTTAGGGAGCTTATACATTGCATAGTATGAGCTCAGCTGGACTCTACTCGCGTTTACATTGCATAGTATGAGCTCAGCTGGACTCTACTCGCGTTTACATTGCATAGTATGAGCTCAGCTCGACTCTACTCGCTTTAGGGAGCTTATACATTGCATAGTATGAGCTCAGCTCGACTCTACTCGCTTTAGGGAGCTTATACATTGCATAGTATGAGCTCAACTCGACTCTACTCGTGTTTACATTGCATAGTATGAGCTCAGCTGGACTCTACTCGCGTTTACATTGCATAGTATGAGCTCAGCTCGACTCTACTCGCTTTAGGGAGCTTATACATTGCATAGTATGAGCTCAGCTCGACTCTACTCGCTTTAGGGAGCTTATACATTGCATAGTATGAGCTCAACTCGACTCTACTCGTGTTTACATTGCATAGTATGAGCTCAGCTGGACTCTACTCGCATTTACATTGCATAGTATGAGCTCAGCTGGACTCTACTCGCTTTAGGGAGCTTTTACATTGCATAGTATGAGCTCAGCTGGACTCTACTCGCATTTACATTGCATAGTATGAGCTCAACTCGACTCTACTCGCTTTAGGGAGCTTATACATTGCATAGTATTAGCTCAGCTCGACTCTACTCGCGTTTACATTGCATAGTATGAGCTCAACTCGACTCTACTCGCTTTAGGGAGCTTTTACATTGCATAGTATGAGCTCAGCTGGACTCTACTCGCTTTAGGGAGCTTTTACATTGCATAGTATGAGCTCAGC
>JAODOY010012416.1:0-24896 GCA_025399855.1 Forbesichthys papilliferus | reverse complement strand
TCGACTCTACTTGCGTTTACATTGCATAGTATTAGCTCAGCTCGACTCTACTCGCGTTTACATTGCATAGTATCAGCTCAGCTCGACTCTACTCGCTTTAGCACGGGTCTTTTTCCCATTGCCGATACCAACTCAGTTTTACCTGGTCGCCATAGCGACGGCGCTGTTCGAACCATTTCTGCAGTAAAACGGTAGTCATTTACATGTTTTATTTTGGAGCATGTCTCTACCTTGTTGGATTGTCTCGGTAGCCGTGTGCAGCCATCACACAACATCTTGGCCAACCTTCACATTACGTGAATGGCCCTGTCCAGCTCTTACTAGATAACATTGACTATGCCGTTGACAACAGAGAACATTGGTTCAGCTAAACATATGGTTGTATTGTGCATTTATTTAACGGTGACTAAAGCATTAGAAATGTCATCTATTCGCCATAATTTGCAGTTATATAATACAACATAATATATTAATTGAGATAAGATTATAATATTAGGAATCATCAGTAACAGAGAGGTCTGGCACATACTGCAACATGGCTTGAGCTCGTTGCTGTAGGCTAGGAGAGAGACGCTGGAGACTTTCTGCTCCGCCAGAACACTCAGTGATGAAATACCGTCGATAAAGGGCACAAAGCTGTGTTTTCATATTCTTACAGCATGGGATCAGCCTAAAGCAAATGAAAGAAACAGGAAAGAATTAAAATGGTGCAGGTTTCTCTATGAATCTGCCAAGCCAGTAGAGGGCAGCAGTGCACTTACTCTTTGTTGAACCCCTGTCCACCTCTAGTGAAGGCGTGGTTCTTGAAATCTGTCCATGTATTCTGCAGCTGAGAATGTATATGGGGGGGGGGGGGGGGGGTATTTATCTTGTTTATTTTCAAATAATGTTTGTTTGTTTCATGTTTTACAAAAAACAAAACTCAATGAATACAGTATTGATCAATAAGATTTCTTATGTAAGGTATTTATCTTTTATCGAATTACCAGTAGATCTGACTGTCAGAAAGTATAAGAAAGTATATCACGTGTGTACACACACACACACACACACACACGCACGCACACACACAGCAGCTATAGTGCTACCCCAATATATACTGCAGCTACTGCTCCATGCAGCCAAACAGCAGGCATATCAAACTTCTGGCTAGCATATATACCCATGCTATTTTAACATTTACAAATACTTCCCTTATCTTAACCTTTACAAATACTTCCCTTATCTTAACCTTTACAAATACTTCCCTTATCTTAACCTTTACAAATACTTCCCTTATCTTAACCTTTACAAATACTTCCTTTACTGCCTGGAATAGTGCACGAATAAATAGACTGTACTCTCATCCTTGGAACTTGTATTAGACTAATGTATCCATTGTACCCTAAATATCTCCACGAAGAGATTGATCAAATAATTATCATATTTAGATGAAGTATTTCTTTAATTTAAAGTATTTTATGCCAAAAAATAATGTACCTTCAATAGCTGTATGCTTTCTCTACTGTATATTATAATCAAAATCAGAAGTTTAATGCCTAACCTGGTCAGAACCTGCCTTTGCCATCCTGGAAAACAACAAAAAAACACATTGCCTACTATACCGGTGTGTCACTTGGACTCAGAGCTTTGATGAACTTGTCCAATTTGTTGCGGAGGTCGTGTATAGCCGGATGACCTCTAGTGGCAGCAGAACCCTCCAGGCCTTCACTCAGACGCTTTTCTAGTTTAGCAAAAGCCTCCAGGAAGCCATACACTAACATGGCTAGTGCACTTTTGGGAATCTGGGACACCAAAGATGTGATTATTTCAAAATGATGTATGGCTTCAAAGAATTGCCAGAGAGAATCAAACTAATAAAAAATCTAATGAAGTAAAAAAAGTCCCTGGTGTTCTCTGAACTGTGGTTGGCTGCCATACTATTGATATTGAGAAGAGTCAACAGTGCCCCCTTCTGGAAATACATTTATACAAACGTGTGAGAGCAACATCCTAGAATAAGAAAAGAAAAAATATGAAATCTTACCTTAGTGAGCAGCACCGCAGTGATTCCAGGCCACAGCGGCAGGCAGTACATGGAGTGAGGCATCATGGGATAGAGACCCTCTTTTAATGACACCTCTAAGAAGACCCTGCATGGGATTGAAGGGTCAGGGGGCAGGGCTTCCAGAGTCTGCAAACTGTCCTCTGCCATCTGAAGACATAGATCCAACATATACATGTATACATGTACATGACAGTATATATCTGTCCATGGCAAGCAGTGTTTCTTCCCTAGCGCTGTATTAAACCAGCACTTGTAAAGTAGGCTACAGTCACCTGTATTTCTGGGTCTACAAACTCGAACACAGGTGTATCACCTCTCATTGGCCTGTCTGGGGACACACAGAGGAGGAAATTAAATTAAGCTATACTACTCTGCTCTACAAACCCAAAAGAATAACTCGGCAAGTAGTAAGTAATACCACTATTTATCTCTTACCTTCAGAATATGAAATACTGCCATTTTGTACATTGATTTTCAACATTAATAGGTATAATAATATGTCATATACAATGTTTGATAAGCAGTGGTTATGATAGCCTACACACTATAGACTGCTATACCCTACAGTAAAGCGATGCCAATGCTAACCCTAAACTGCGATTGCACCCAGCACTACATAACTAGGTTATTATGTAAAACAAAAAAAAAAGTAATTTCCATATTACATGAGCAATATTACATGAGCTTACATGGTTTAGGACATATTTCAATATAGAAGTAGATTTAGACCCATTACCTTATAGTTTACCTTCAAACCCTAGTGGTGACAATGTCACTGTAGTGCAGCATAGACAAACAATGATCACATTAATAAGAAAGCACGCTTCATATTGTACCTGAACCACTTGAGTTTCTGTGCGTAGGGGAGGGCTCTGGTGTGTAGAACATTTCAGCACCTGAACCGGAGGTGCTCTCCGCATCCTAAACAAGCACATATAACATGCACAGCAACAACATCAGTGACTGAATACTTCACTTGTCCAGTTACGTTACGTTTTCTGTGCCTGCTTGGCCTGTCAGCAGAGCCTACCTCTGGGCCTGGGTCTTCCATGTCTACATTACTAGGGTACATGGCCTGTACCATCACAATGAGGGCCAGGAGGTCTGAGGTAGTCAGCGTGCTGGCATTCCGACTTGAGTAGAAAGAGAGGCAAGAATAAAGTAATACAGTACTGTAGTTAGCACGCACACACACACACACACACAAAAGAAAGAAACTGACTAAACCCTGGTGTTGACCTACCTGAATGGGTGAATGCGAGGCAAAATACTGTACAGCGCTTTGAGTGGCCGGAAGGTTAGAAAAGCACTGTATAAATGCAGTCCATTTACCATCAACAGCTCCAAAAGCTCTGGTTGCTGTGAAAGATGAATTGGACCAGAGCAGACAGTACCTGGAGTAGAAGGCCAGCAGCTTGGCGTGCACCAGGATGAAGGCATGCACCACCTCCTCGCCTGCCCTCTCTGTGCTGCTGTTGAGCTGCTGCACCAGCCTTCGCTCCAGGAACTCAATGCACTGTTCACACAGGGTGGGGTGGATCAGCCTCTCCACCGCCTAGGAGAAGCAGAATGGCTTTCTATTTAAGTCTCCAGTTTATTGTGTCTATGCCACGTGTACATGGTAAGTGGTACATTATCACTTTGAAAACAATGAGCCAGTGGTTTCACGTTATGACTTTGCATATCCAGTGTGGTGTACTAACTGCCGGCTTCAATTCGTTAAATTACTAATTATGTTAATAAAAACGTCAACGAACTACAGGAAATTAATATATAAAAACTGTTGCTAAGGAGTGCACAACAAGAACGGCTTTGTTCAAGATTCAGAGATTAAACGGGGCTGAATGTTTTAACACCTTCGAATTTATTGAATGAATAGTAATTTGCAAGTCTAACAAGTCTCAACAAATTTTCGAGACATCTTACTTGCGGTGCAGCATAGTATAGGTGGCGGAGAATTATCTGTGAGTTGTTTTTAGACCATATTCTGTTTCTGACAAGCATTTAAGAGTAGATATTCATTTAAATATATATATGATGGCAAAATATTATATTTCGAAAGACCAGCGTAGTCCGCGGGAGTAAGTCTATAGCCTGCATGCCAGAGAAAGCAACATCCTTTTGGCCTGTTCCGCATAGAGCAGATTAACAGGGTATTATTTGATGATCCAATCCAATGCAATCTACATTGCCAAAACAGCCGTAGCCTGCTCAGCACAGCCCCAAATAGGTAAGCTTTTCAGGTTCTCATTTTTTACAGGCTAAACAACACTTATCTCTGATTTAGGCACAAGAAAATCATTCAAATTAAGCAATAAATAAACTATCTAAACATCTAATATTTATTAGGAGAATTACCTTTGAGTTGTTTTTATACCAGGCAGGCATTTAATTATGCCAATGCATCCATACGGTTTTATAAATCACACGTGAGCGCTATCGTAAGATTAATTCTGCTCTCAGATCTGCGCTGGATTCAACAATAGATTGGTAAATGAGGGCCATTGTGTTAACCTTACACCCATCCAATATGTCTCCTGAAACGGCTGTTTGAGACACTACTGCTAGAAGCTCCATATACCTCTACTAAGAAGCTCTGGTCATTCTCACGGAGGTGACTGTAGGTCTCCAGCAGGCTCTGAAGACGTATCCACAGCCTGGTCCTCTGGGCCATGTCCTGAGGGCGGAGTCTGCCCACAAAGATGAACACATGTCATTGGGAAGGGAAAGAACCCCATACACACATCACCCTAAGAATGACGGGCGATAGAAACACATCGTACTCTTTTCTGAGAAGGTAACTGCTGAGGGTGACCATGCCGAAGTTGACCTCAATCATCTTCTTCATCACGTAGATCTTCCTACGCAGGATTTCCTCTCCCTCCTTGCCGTCTCCATTCACCGCGATGTACAGACACTCGTCAAACTGGGCCAGACGGGAAACAGGCAAGTAAAGTGGACTTTATAGGAAACAGCCTGTTGAGGTTTACTCTACTGAAGTGCATGACAAACAAAATTGACAATGGTTGCACTGCAACCAATAAAGACAAATTTGATTTCCAACATTTTAGCAATGACCCTTTTTCCCCCACTTATTTCATTCTCTATATGTTCTAGAAGGACTACATACAAGAATGAGAAAACCTCAGAAGAATTAAATCCGGCTGTTCACAATGAATACAATGGGTGAATAAACCATGTCAAGTAAATAGTCTGCATTCCTGTTGTAGCACAAAATGCCATAGGACAAAGCCTGGCCTGATTCATTAACAAGGCTCACAAGATCTTAGCATGATTTTACTGTAAATCAAGTTAGTGCTCTGTGTAGTCACTGATGCATTTCTGCAATATGTTGACGTTTGCACAGCTATATTCTAAACCTGCTTTTCACACTACGTTTACATCCATAAAATAAAGTTACATGTGTGAACAATGTAACCATGATGGCAATTAAAGTTAGAATTAAACAACAGTGGTTGAAATCGGTGTTATAAACACGTTGCACGGAGTTCAGAGGACCTACATCTAAGCTCACAGTTCCCTTGCTCCTAAATCAAACAACAAATTGTTTGGATAAACATTTAAAACCTAAACAGTGAGTTGGGGGCACAATAGCACAATAAATGAGTGTATCGATAAGATACGGTAATTTACAGTATATCATATAATTACAATTCCGATCACAATGCCTTTTTTTTAAATGTAGCCAACAAATGCCATAAAGCTGTGCTCTGTATGTTACATTGTAGGGGGTTGTGTGTTACCTGCTGTAGGACATAGGTGTGGTTGTTTTCTGTGGTGAAGCAGGTGTAGTTGTCACCCAGTCTGTCTACCATGGTACTGCATGAGATGATGATAGGGGCAAATAAGGTATTGATGCTGTCTTCAAAATCTGGAGGCTGACAACAAACCAGAAAAAGACACAATGAGTCAAACAAACAAAACAATAGAACAAATAATTAGCATTTAGTTCAAATTATACTGCTGATGAAATGCCAAATTCAAATTCGAATTATATAATCTCTAAGGCTGGATTAAACCATGCATATATTTAATGTTGTCTTTCGTACCCTCTGGCCATCCTCTTGGGATGCCCCATACTGTTCCTGGATGTTATGTTGAAATTCTGGGTCAGTCCAATGGAAGAGGACTTCAGCACTCTCACTGGCTATCAGCAGGCACTTCATCTGGACAGCAGATGCACTCCTGTCCTGCTTTTCTGTCGTGTCCTATTTACTGCAACCATGCCAGATGTGTAATGTTATAAAGTGGGGTTAAAAGTGCTGAGTTTAAGCTGCCACATTGCCAGACATTTTTGGTAAACTCAGTGAAACGAATTTGAAAACGCGTTGAAAGCATGGCAGAAAGTAAATCCGACAAATAAAGAATAAAATATAGAAATCTGTCCATCTTTTGTTCTTGTAAAATGTAGCTCTTAAGCTGTTTGTACTAAGATGTTATTCTTGCAGTCTCATGTCCACAAGTTTCATGGCTACAGCAGACAAGCCTTTTTTTAATAACCTAGTTTTGCTGTGAAATGTAGCCTAGACATAACGTTTCACTAATTTGGGCTTTCAAATATATCCTAACTCAAGAACTTTTTTTTATCAGTCTTGTATGGGTGTTTTCTTTATTTTATTGTATTGACCCTTTGAAAAAATAAATGCTTAAATATTCATTTATCACCTGGTTTGAGAATGTTAACGCTCCATAGCCTTGGTCTATCTATGCAAAGGCTAAGCGAAATACTGTGCGGATGCGGAATGTGTTCAGATTTATGAGCAGCACGGAAGAACCTGAGCAACAATTGGTTGGTGCGTACATCTATTATTGAAACATATTGAAAAAGACGCGTGCGTTCATTGTGGGTTTTAACTTAAACTTAGTTTAAGTAAGTAAGTTCTGACTTCCTTGCTGGAGCTGTGTCTAAACCATATGCGTGTCTTTGATCTCAAAAGTCTACACTACATATATCATAATCGTGTTTGACAACTTACTCCTAGATCGTCGACAGATTCAAACATCGTGTCCAGTGTCGCTGTATTCCAATGTTCAGTTCTACCCTGCAGTTTAATACAACTACAGCACTGCGGTCTATGTCAACTGGTTTCCGAGGCGAAAATCACAAGTCATGTGATTTTACGGGCGGAAGACTGTGGCGTTACTACCACCGATCTCTGAACAGATTTGTGTTCCCTGAAGTAATGCAGGTCTCACGCATGGGTTTGTGCAACTGTTCCCAGGTCAATGCTTATGTACTATAGTCGGATGCTATTGAGCAAAGGCAATTGATGCAAGAAAATGTCATGTGCTGCTGGTGTCTGAGCTGGATTCTCAGTAAGGATTGTATTGTATGATTTTGTAGAAGTAGGGTGGTGCTTAACCGACCTTGAGCATAAGTTCTTTTTCTCGAATTGCTTCCAGTATTTGTATTATTAGACCTATTGAGTGGCCCAAATCATACACATCATAAAATCTTTGAACTGGAACACCTTGTGCACACATGCAAACGAGACTTTTCCTAATAGCATGTGTTTGTGGCTATAACAAATCTGTATTCTATCATAATATTCTGAACTTGTATGTTTGATTTGTGATGTCCATTTGTTTGGGCACATCATAGAAAAGCATTGTAACATAAATATTTATGTTTTAATAACCTCGCTTGGGTCAAAATGCCGAGAGTTCCAGGTTTTGGGCCAAGGTCTAATCTAGTCCATCAGTTTCCTGGAGACCCAACAGTCATGGCAGTCTTATTTAAGTTGACTCCTGTATATACAGAGTAAACATCACAAAATCCTCAGTGTTTGCTAACAGGACAAGAGAGCCTTGCATGTCTCAAAATGGCTCACCGAGTATAAACAGTTTTCGTCAGGACTTGGTTACGGTTACCTCCACTAAGGAGGCATTGTCACGCAGGAGTAGCCAGACAGGGTGCAGTCCCACTGAACACCAACAGAATCTGATTTTGTCCGAGGTGGTGACAGTCCAAAGTTATTATTACAATGTATATTAATAATAGCCAGTTGGCCAAACAGAGCCACTTCTATGGAAACGCTAGATAAAATCCTGCACGCTTGTCCGCACGTCAGCAAGCTCACTGTTATTTTAAGGGTCTGGTTTGACTAATGCTGTGTGCTGATTTTGCCATACTGTATATTCCCAACTCTCAGAGGCATTCGGTTTACCGACAGAACAACATCACCGTGATTCTATAAGGAACAAAAGGGGTGGTTATGTGGGCAAACAAGCCATGTTTTTCATTCTGTGTTCCAAACATTTTAATTTGACCCTTGCCCTGGCAAACCCCACTAGGCCTTGTTGTGGGAAACGATGATGTGTGTATCAAACACATCATCGACCACTGATGTTCTCAGTTCTTGTTAAACTAACCTTGACACCCCTTTGAAGCTATTTGCTTGAGAAAGCACAGTCCAATTCAATTTTCTGACGTCTCTCTCTCTCTCTCTCTCTCTCTCTCTCTCTCTCTCTCTCTCTCTCTCTGAATTCAAATTTTGTGTTGGTGTACGTAATATTTAATACTAGAACACAAATGCAGCCAGAACCAAGTGTAAATTAGCACAGGACACTGTGCTAACAGTCAACCAAGTCAGACAGTTTAAAATTAACCATAAAGTATGTTTGCAAAATCATCTGAGAACCCCGTGGCAAAAAGCCATGTCCCATATATGGAGCTTGAAACAAAAATACAACTCATGGTACTGTACATGGTTTGTATCAGAACCCTTGTGAAAAGGTTGCCAATGCAACAATGCAACTCCCTGGCGTAACACGAACACGCCTCATCCCTTGCCTTTCTCTTGTACTGTGGGGGTCACGTTGACTTTGGAGAAGCTTAGGTCCCCCACCGCCCCTCATTTTAGCATTGTCTTTAGATTATTATGATCATTTATATTTTCAGGTTCTAAGGAGACAATGTGTAACTTACGCACCAGTGATGTATAAATCTCAAATGAATGAACAACTATTATTGTATACTGTATAATGTAACATTGAACACAGGGAACACACTACAGAGTGGTTTGACAAACACAGCCATACATCCAGGTAGCTTACTGTACATGCCTTCCAAACTGCAATAATATATATAGGCTGGCTCTGCGACTATACAGTACATCAGCTTTATACTTTGCATATATAAGATAATGTCCACGTTTAAGTATGATGACTATATGTGGTTTATACCCAAGTCATACATAAGATTAAAATGGATCGTTAGTCCATTTTATAACGAGGCTCCAGGACCAAAGGACCCAGGCAGCATGCCGGTGTGTTGCTCCCCACAGCTCCCACTAAGCAGATCATCAGACACAGAGCCAGGTTAGGCCTGTCTGGGCCAAAGCTCATGCTGGAGATGTTTCCCATCAGCAGCTGCCGTGTGCAGTGACAAGACAGCACTCTTCCCCACTACAAAGACTCCGTGCAGCTGTTGTTACATCTGGGGCAGCAAGGTTAAACAGTATGTGTGTGTGTAGAGAGAGCGAGATAGCTTATGTGTGTGTGGAAGTGTACTAAAGCGTGAACAACTATCAGTGTGTCTGAGTGTGTTTGTGTGTGTGTGTGTGTGTGTGTGTGTGTGTGTGGGAGAGAGAGAGAGAGAGAGAGAGAGAGAGAGAGAGAGTGCTTATTTGTGTGGGAGTGCGCTAAAGTGTGATCAGCTACCATTGTGTCTTTGTGTGTGTGTGTGTGTTCGTGTGCTACCAGACGGTCTAACTATGGAGGGATCTGAAAGTATGGTGGCAGGTTGTACTGTGTGCTGTGCAGGAGCGGGGATCAGACAGTATTTATAGGTTTCTTCTGTAACTGGTTTTTATTGTGCGTGGTGCTTCTGTCCACATATAAATCACATCCTTTCATCTCCGTTTCTTTGTCTTCCACTCAATAGCACGTGCTTCTGCAGAGCCACGTCTTATCCTCGGCCTGGGTATGGAATCTGGTTACATTAGTCAATGCCAGTATTGATTCACTCACATGGCAGGACCTTTTTTCTGCTATGCTCAGAAAAGGCATTGTTTCCATATCTTCTTTCATGTGTGAGCACCGTGCAGGACTCCACTGATACATTGTACCGAAGCATTGGCGCTTTAGGTTCTAATGTGCATTCCACCAAAAACATACAGACACTTACAGTCAAGTACTGGAAAAAGGGGTTTATTGTCATTGTAAACAATTATTTAACAAAAAATATAAACTACACACTTTACATAACAATATAATGCTCTGAGAAAATATGAACATCTGTGTTTTAACTAAAACACACAACCCAAAGACAAATATTAATTTTGGTGGACACATTCAGGCATTGAATTAACTCCCTCTTATCCATGTATGGGAACATACTGCAGCTCAACTACACAAACAGTTCTTAACGTACAGGAGAGTTGAACATACACAGTCAGCACTAACAGCAGGACCACTTCACGCCAGTCCGTCCCTATTGCTTTTGGTCATTTAATAAAAAGCTAAACAAAGCAGCATGACAGATACGCCATTAACGCGGAGGTAAAGAAGGTAATGTTTGACAATTTAGAAGATGTCGTATCAAGAATAAAAATGAAAAAAGAGAAGTTACACCTGGCTAAAGTTAAGCACATTCTTAAACGTCCATTGATTGGGAGCTTCAGTGCCATTGAATGTGTTTATTGTCATCTACAATAGAAATATTTCGAAAACATGACAATTATTTTTATAAATTAGATATGTATGTAAATAAACACAGCAACAACACTCATCTATAATACTTATTTTATGTACAATAATCTAATCAAATGATATGACAGTAAATGCCAATCTGTACAAAATATGTAAAATATACTGTGTACTGTATGTTTTATAAAAATGAAGCTAGCAGCATAAGAGGACGAGAATAGGTTTATCCCGCTGGGCACCTTTTGCTTATATGTGACATCTTCACATTTCTCCTTAGCTCTGTATCACTGTATAACTGATGCTATTAGATACGTGCCTGTTGAAAGCTGAGCTGTCTCAGGCAGCACAGAGGAAAAAGCTCAGTTAATTGGCAGATAGATCAGTAGCATTATCAATTTTAGTTATAAAACAGGTACTTGCACACACACACACACGCATGCACATGAATGCACGAACGCACGCACGCACACACGCGCACACACACACGCAGTCACACACACACACAGATATAACCTGGCTCCGTACTATATTAAACCTCCGCACATGCTTTCTCTCATTTATGATACAAATCCACAATATTTTCATTGATTTGTTAGTGATTCAGCAATACTGCCCATAGTTTTCTCTCATTCTTTCATGTCTGTCGGTCAGTACAATATTAGGGAAAGTAGAGAGAACACAATGTTAGTTAGTGTAGCACAGATTTGAGGATCCAAAACAGGAAATACATCTTAAGTGAGTGAGAGGATGTGATCCTCTTTGATGTGTCATTTGGATTACATAAAGCTTTGAACAAAATCACCAATCAATATGACGCCAATAATGTCTGTGCATGTCAGTGCAGCATGTAAGTAACGGATTAAGAAGCGAGTTCATTGTGTTCAGTGCAACCCTTGTCTTTGTGTCTTTCGGGACTGGGGTGTAGAAGACATAGAGAATAGGTGGGAAATAGTGAGTTCAGGGAGGGGCCAGGTGAAAGAATGTAACGTTCAAGGGACACGCTTCGATATTTATTTTCGCCCTTGTGGTGAAACCCACATCACAAAACTACTGTTTGCAACACATGCCTGTGTGACCCTTGAGTGCTGAACACGTCTCTCTACTGCACCCCCACAGTGCTCATATAGTTGGCTCACACCATTCTCTACACCCTCTCATACAACCACATGCACCTTCTTGCAAAGTGGACTTTCAAATATTAACAGTTCACTGTGGTGGGAATCTGTGGTTCTGGGGGCACTATAACACAATGAAGGAGAGTGGGTGTGTGTGTAAGGTGGGGGGGGTTCTCTTACTGAGATTGGAGCAAGCTGTTGTTTGTTTGTGATAGGAATGGAGAGCATATGAGTAGAGGGAATGGATTTGGCGCAGTTGGTAAGGCCCATAACTCTGGCGTGGTAGGCCAATATTATCTCCTGCAGGCATAGGCATTTATGTTTTTGATGACATAGAAGCCGATGGTCATGGGAGGCATAGCTATTGTCCGTCCAGCCCTCAGAGTACGCGGCTTAAACTCCGGGAACGTCTCATTGTCAAGCATGACCAACCTCTCACCATTCAGCTGGACCTGCCTGCAAGAAAAACACATAATCAAGGCAAAGAAAAAAATACTGTGGAGCTGTGATAGATAGAATGTCTATATTGATACTGACACTCTTGTCTTCTAAAAAATTATATAATAGAAAATACCTGCGTTACATAGCTTATTCACGAGCATTATGATGCTGTTACTGTTGCCGTGTTTGACACTAGGGGGTGCTACAGCTAAAATAATACAATTTTAGCAACAGTCCTTACAAAAATAAACATTCATTTCTTGATTAACTACTTTGTATTCAAATATAGATTTCAATTATAGATCCATTTTAGACCATTACACAAAAGTATTTAAAAATCTAGACTTAAAAACCTTTAGAAATTCACATAATTATTTTTAGAATAAAGTTTTAATAATGTTTACTTTGTCTCAAAACAACAAAAACATGTTCAATGCCAAAACATTAAGATACCCATTAAAATACAAATGAAGGTGTGATATAAAAAAGGATAAATAAACTAAAGGCATTTTCATTCTATTTACTCTTCAGGCAATGGTTAATTCTTAATTAGATGATCTGGAAGTAATTACAAAATGATGCTAACATGAACAACAACTTGTTGACACGCAGCAAACCCCATTCACTAGGACACTATTATTTCCACCCATATATATATATATATATATATATATATATATATATATATATATGACTGAGTTTAAGACTCAAGCTTTGGCCTTAACATTGGCCTTCATTGTGTTCCGGTATCAGTAATACCACACAAAGGGCAATGTAATAAAGAAGAAAATAAAACATTTGAATTTATTTAGAATTTAAAATATAAATATAAAAAACACACAATATAATCACAATAATATGTTCATGATGAAAATGAAAGTATAGTTTTGAAGTTTACAATAAGTAATAAAAATCTAGGCTTTTGAATTGGTCTTAACTTTTTTTCACAGGGCCAGACAGTTTTAGTATGTCTGGCACCTTGACTAGTGTTTTTTAATGTGCATCTAATTATCCAATCCTCAATCACCATTATGTCGTATTAGAATTGCATGCAAACAAATGTATAGCTCTTTGGCTTCATTTCCAACACGAAGTCATCAAAACCACAGCAATTGTCAGTCAATATGGTATGACATAAAATAAATGTTGCTTCATTAAAAAAATCAATAATGCATAAGTATGTGCAACTGGCCAGAGAATATAAGTACACACAATGTATCTATCAACACCTGGAGTTCAACTTTAGTACCCCTGCCGACAAAGAAAACACTGCTAAACCCTTATTAATTACAACACAATACTGTCGTAACTACCTCACACAGCTGCTATTAGGAACAGGCTGTAGTCTTTATTAAGGCGCTCTGTAGGTACTATTACACACTAGCACACACACATGCACACAAAAAAACACACCATACAGTCATTAGGGTTGTTATTCCTGGATTAGCGTCTTACATGCAAGTCAAAATAACAAGCAAAATAGCTTATAAAGAGGCCAGGGGGTGACAGATGAAGGAAACTCATATTATGAGGGCGAGCATAAGGCAATAAGCCTTACCTCATTACGTAGTGTGTAAATCATTGCTATAGCGCATTTGGTGAGTTGTGAAAATAAGATAATAAGAAAACAACTTATTCAACCTCTATCCCTAGTTTCAACATAAAGCCATAAACATAAGGTTCTCACTACACTATGGAAAAGGCTCTGCCTCTAATGGATGCTTTCTATCAATCTAATTAGGTCATTTTCAACAAACCTGCGAATTATTAGCCACTATGTGCTCATAAGTAAATCACTTATTTGTACTGTGTGGCCTTCAGCTATGATACTCACAGCACAGACATTTACTAACAACAACTTGCCATATTATTATAAGATAAATTAAATAGTTTATTTATTTATTATTATTTTTGTAATTATTAAGTATTTTTTAAATTATTATTATTTCAAATTATTTAAATATTTAGAGTTATGACCTTGCATAAATCGGCAATTGTGCAATATTCCACTGTCTGTCACATTCTTTGCAATATCACTCCAAAATAATGTAAAAAAAAAGAGGTTTGTCTCTACAGAGCGTGCTGCCAGGACTAAGTGTGAGGTGTCTGTGTTATGCAAACCTGGGTCTTTGTCTCGGACATTTAGTCAGTGTGTGTGGAACAGGATACTCTATAAGTGTATACCACATTGTTTTTTGGTTAGAAAACAACCAGCAGTGGATCAACAAACCTTTTGAATCCTATTCCCCCAAAAACCTTTTCATTGCCCCTCTTATAATAATATACATTATAAATAACCATAAGTACACATTTTGTTTTTTTTGTATTATAATAAATGCAATTTTAAATATTTTACTATAAATCTTATTAACGATCATAAGCATCTTGTGACCCTTGGTCTGTAGAACAACCAAAACAGGAAGAGAGCGAGCGACTCACTTTGCATGGAGCCCGTCACTCCCGTAGGGCTGCAGCAAGTATTGATGGACGGTCTTGTTCCTTAAGGTGCCTGCCAGCTTGATTTTCTTTCGTGAACGATGCAGATTGATGATGTAGATTGTTACAGCCCCCCTCACATAGTTGTGACTGGCGTGGGATCAAAGCAGAAACATTCATATAATTATCACATGCAGAGATAACAGCATAATAAACAAGTAGAAATTCAGGTTTATTGTAACATGACAGGTCTAAAAATAGAAAATTCCACTTATTACAGTACAGTATATATTACACGTGGAATTACAGCCTATATGATTAGAAGATGAGAAAGAGAAGAACTACTGCGGGGATCATCAAACAATAAATCCCAGTGTGATCAAAAGGATTGCATGAAATAAATATAGTACAGTAAGCAAAATTAACACTCTCAACATGTGCCAGGAATTCCATTATACGAGCTAGCCGTAGTATATCATACTCTTAAACCTATCATGCTTATCCAGCATGAACTTTTACTAAACTGTGCTTTGCCGGATTACTCCCAAGCCCTTATCATCTATATCAGTTTTTCTTTCACACCATCCAAACATGTCGCCTTATATAGCTGAGGTCAGGTGAACGGTGTGAAAGTGATGGAGGACCCCTCTTGGGTTTCACCGGCAACTGTGTGTGCCTTTCCCTCGAGCAAAGCGCTGGGGACACAACGTGATAGTTTACTTTTCGGCAAATGCACCTAAGAAGGACAGACAAGGCAAACATGATAAAATCTAATAAAGAGCCCGTTATGAAGACAAAAACAACACAGCTGTAGTGAATACCATATACGTCCCAAAGGCCTTGGTGCTGAGGGTCAGAGCTGCTGCTCCGTTAAACTGCAGCAGTAGGCACTGCCCCCCGCTGCCCACCCAGCGGACGTCGCAGCTTTGACCCTTTACGTAAACATTATTGCTGCCCTGCAGCATTTGAGTCGACCTGACGGACTGTAGAAAACATACGCTTGTCTGTTTTTTGTTGAAAGGTCTACATGTCTGGTTCAGCGTCACTCTCTGGAAGCTTCTGCTTCATGGCTCACAAAGGCATGCCTCTGAGTCATATATCAGATGCTTAGATGGAGGAGGAGATAACGACCTCTGAAACCTTTCAAATAATGAGGTTCCATGGCGTCCAAACAAGGAACATAAACATGTCTCCTCGCCTTTTGATGTGGGAGCATCGGAGGAGAGGGAAAAATACCATCCTAACCACAAAGCGAAGAGGACGGTCAGACCATATCCATCATCTCATCTGTAAAGAGCTTTCAGAACACTGAGAGGCTTAACACACTTCACCCGCTTGCTAATCTAATAGGATCAAACTGCTAACGATTACACTAGCAACGTTACTTGAGGGTTCGCTGTATAACATAGCAGAAATAACCAATGTGGCTTTGGGTTCCACCATCATTTGGGTCTGAAGCAAGTTCATAGAGGGGTTTAGTGGCACAGCATTCAGACTGGAGCCCTCACTAAACCAGGTAACTGTGTGAGCACACTCAATGAAAACTATTTCAGGCATCTAGGTATGAGCCTGGTTGCTAGGGTACTACCACGGTAGTTATGCAACACTCGCCCAACAGACATCTATGAGCCATCTATCCAAAAGATGCTCCCGCCGTAACTGAACCCTGTTTGGGCCGTAAGCCTAGCCCGGCGCTGACAGCCTATGGCCTGGGTTAAATGATAACCTTGAACAGGCTTGATCTACTCCCTGCACAGACCGCCTTATTGTCCCTCCCCCTTCCCCTGCCTGTCAAACAACCCCCCTCCAGCCAATCCGAGATGGGATAAAGGTCTAACACACCTTTCAGCGGCTCTTTGGCAGCAGGGGGTGGGGGCTATTGGGGGGGGGGGGGGGGGGGGGCGCCCACACACCTGATAAGTGATACCTATTAAGTTTTATAGGCTCTGGGCTGTGAAAGAGCGGGTGTCTGTGGTCTGGTTATTTATGGGAAGCCCAATACGCTGGCTGGGGATTCTGTTCTTACACGCAAGACACTGAGCCTCGGGTGTCCACAGGAGAGAAGGTGAGGTGTGGAAAAACAGCGCTTGGAATTCCAGCGCAATCTTAAGAGCTTTTCCTACTGTGTCACCATGGTGCCATGGCACTAATGGGCTTCATAGATGTGCGTTTTGTGTGTGAGCTGCTGCTTCAATTCTGTCTCTCCCAGAATACTCAGCATTCATTTTGTTGAAATAGTTGTAGTCCCTGACACCTAGAGCATACGAGTTCACACCGTTTCTGACCCAATACTCCTGAAAAGAAGTTGTAGCTCATGACCATGCTTCTCTTTGTTGCAAAATGTCACACACCAAGGCCAAGATAATAACATACAAATATACAACTATATAATAAATTAGATAAATGTATAACAACGGTTATTTAAAAATCTTGATATGATTTGGTGGTCTCCCAAAAAGAGTCAGAGACCCCGGGGGGTCAGACCCCCAGCAGTAAGAACACTGCACTAGATCCCAACAACAGATTGTCTGTGTTAAAGCCCAGGTTTTAGGTTATACTGTGAAAAATTCTGTTTAGGAGCTGTACTGTAGAGCGCTTACTTGGAGAAGCTTGTACAGTGGGCATAGATGCGCAGTTTATCTCGTATGACCCTCCCTGGTCGCGGTTTCCTCTGTAGTCCAGCCACTCGAACTGCCAGAACCCTGGGACCGACCAGATGCTTGAAGACCAGAGAGAACCAGTAATCCTGTAACATCAACATAGATGCACATGAACACAAACATGACAGACTTTGTCTCTTTCAAAGACAATGTAAGTGGGACTACAGACAAATGCTGGAAGAATTGCCCATTACTGTTACTTTAAATACAACAGACAGTCCCATGTAAAGACATTTATTGAAAGAGACCTCATAATATAATAATAGGGGATTCCACTGAGAAGGACTATTACCAAAAGCTCCACTTTGTTTATTCAGCCGCAAAATGGACTGACAATTTAAAAAACGGATCACGTTTCACAAACTATGGGAATTAAGAAAATGACCTAAAAACAAACAACTCTGTGGCAGGAGCAGCACACACTGCCACAGACAGATGCATTTCATAAAAACCTTCCCAATTTAATGTCAACAATGTTATTTAACCTAAAATTTTTGCTAGAGTTTACTCCGCTGTGTATTATGCCACTTGATATCTTACCGCTGACCTAAGTATCAACAGGAATTAATTATGACATTTCTACTAAATACTACTCTTCATTACATTATGCTATTATTGCTGAGTGCTCCGCCATACTGTCCATCTCTGCGTCCTGTACAGTCTCAACACCTCTCCGAAAGAGAACAACATGTGTTCCTCAGGAAGTTCCCATGCAATCCTGCATATGGCAACATTTAAGTGCTTCTTTTTTTTCCATGCGGGCTTTAACTTAATTTGCTGCTCAGGCATTGAAGAGCAGAGCACAGTATAGAAATGTATAGTGTTGGCCACAGGCAGAGAGATGGGTGGATGGATGCATGGCCAAAACTGTTATCTATGATTATTACATACGGTATGGAACAAAGAACAGCTCTGAAGTCGGAACCAACAGGGATTTATTTGTGCAAGATGGACACCGATGCTATCTTCCCTTAAAGGAATCTTAAACATGTTACTTTGTGTTCAAATGTCAGAACTACAGTCAAAAAAGCAACTGACATCTACATGGATTTATAACTGTAACCAACATCATATTCCTGACCTCATGACCGTCTGTGGGGCAAGAACAATAACATTTCTTTTAGAAAAGTGAAATATAAGCAACAGTACTTTCTTACAGGTTCTTATTGGACTTTGGCCTAGACCACATAACTGAGGAGCTGATCTATGAATGGAGAGCGACAGAGATATTCCATTCCAGGTATGTACGTAAAGTTAATTACTGTAGGTAGACTGTGTGAGAAGGAGTGACAGACAGAGAGACAGAAAGACAGACAGACCATGGAGCCCTGTAGAGAAAGACATATAGGGGTGTGATAAATAACCTTTAGCAGTTGAGGCAATTAGAGCCAACGGAGGAGACATTCGGCGTGATTGAGGCCTTGTTCATTCCTAAGTGGTCCCCAGATCAAACTGTGAGGTTATATCATTAGGCTGTTTTCAGGGAGGTTAGCCATTAAGTTAAATTGTCCAATGTTTTCAATTGAGCTGTTTTCACAAACAGCTTAACAATGTGCAGTATGTTCTGATTAGCCATAACAAGGCATGGAGACAACCACCCATTAACTATGAGGACAGAAACACTTCCAGCAAGTAGCCGGGTAAAGAAGATCTACAAATACATCACCCACATGTTTGTGGTTATGGCTGCCAGGCAGCGGACTCAGGCTTGGTTAGAGGGCCGCAGGAAAATGACGGGTGCCAAATAATTCATGCCGTGGCTGAGAAAGCAGTAACATTTACAAAGTTAGCCGTCAGAGCTAAATGGTAAGCACACTGCCAGCCTCCAACTCTTGTGGGTGATTTATAGCTGAGAGATTGGTCGACTTAGACAACATTATTCATCCCTCTCAGATGTGTTCTTCCCCCACCACAAAAGCACCTGGAGCATTACGATGATACAGCCTCTTTTCAGACGGGAACAATAGGGTTTCTCCTGCCATCGTGATGCAAAATACGCTACTGTGAGTTCTCTCCCTCATATCAGCCATGTCAGGCAAGCCCAACCAGGAGTTTATAACCCACCCCTGGGGGGAGACAAAGACAGAGAGAAGAGAAACATAGGGGATAGCAGAGGACAGACTGCAGGGAAACCTAACATTGACTCTTGTTTTGAGTCTTTTCTTCAGACGAGCTAAACTAATGAATACACATTTGAATTAAATGTATTATTAAATATGCAGCTGGAGACTCATACACTGCACAGTGAAAATTGCCATATTTTATGCTGACTTGCTTTATATGACTGGAATGATCCAGGCTGTTTAGCGTTAATAGATGCAGTCTTAAAAACTCAAATGAAATTACATTAAAAGCCAATGATGATGCAAATACAAGTAAAGGCATTGCAGTAGGCGTGTTGCATTGAACACTAGATACAACTAGATTATAAATAATGAAGATAAAGAGCAATTATTTCAAAATATTAAAGTAATCTCCCTAGCCCAATAAGCCTCTTGCGTTCCCCCGAGGGGTACCGACCCCCACTTTGGGAACCACTGATCTAGAGAGGAAGGGGCCAGGCCATAAATTTCCCAGGCTGAGGACAGGTTGGCCCTAGTAGAGCATTCTCTCAGCAGGTAGGCTGGTGCAGCCTGCAGACATCCAGCCATGTTAAAAGCATTGTGATCCTAGCGGGAGACCATCATTCCCAGAAAATAATCCAGGGAATGAGGGGGGAAAAATGTAGGCATTTTGATTGCTTTTATGTTTTGAAAGCCAAACTATGCCGAAGGAAAAACGATCTATTATCAACTAATTATGAATTTGGAGGGACAATTGTGATTCTTGCACAGACAGAGATAATTTAGCATTTAAAAAATGACTGTTACTGCTATTAATCATCAACACAACACACTATTATTTTTGACATGAAATAACACTAAGTCCAGCAAAAACAACTGTGCTAGTAAATCTTATATCAATTATAATCATAATGCTGAGTGAAACTGGAACATAATACAGCAAATGTTGTGCCTTTCGACATATGCCACTCTGATGTGCAACAGATCAGTTGACTGAATGCACAGGTGTTAGTATTACCGTCCCCTCTCACCTTGAAAAAACGAACATTCTAGATAATTTGTCCATTTTTTTTTAGATAATTTGTCTATTCTATTTTTCCCGATAAAATCTGAAATCTGTCAGCCACTAGGAAAAAGACATATGGAAGGAATTACCATCAGAAATAACATTTTCATACAAGCAACGGTGCTTAAGTGAAAATGTTATTTGTGATGGTAATTCCTTCCATAGCCCTTTAACTTCTTCAGTGCTACCACAACTCGCCGCTGAAGTTATTCCCTTTAACTATATGTCTTCAGCACTACAGTAGCTGGCGATGTTAACAAATCCGAACAAACACTTGAACTTGCTAGCAGCCGACTGCATCCGATTTGCACAAACCCCTAATCTCTCTCCATTTTAATCTTCCACCACTGCTACCAGTCCCATGCTTGCAGTCATACGAAGCCATGGCTGTTACAGGGAATGTTACTAGCATGGCCGTATGTATCATGTTGCAGATCTCTCAGCAGCCACACAGAGAAGCACACAGTACTGGTGGGGGGGCTGTGACACTGTCCTGCACTACTGACAAAGGGCTAAGGTTACACGGCATTTCGCCCAGCATCCAGCCACTCAACACCGCTAAACGCCTTTCATCTCAGCTAATAGCTCCCACGGGAAAGAGCTAGTGCCACAGAGTCAAGCTAGCACGGGCATTAGCACGTTTGAGTTTGAGGGGTGAATGCATAAACTGAGAATATGAGCCCATGTCAATTCTGGTCCTGGTCCTGAAATCAGTGAGACTCACCGGTAAAGGGTTGAAGTTCTGGTCCACCAGGTGTGTGTAGCCATAGTCGAAGAATGAGTGACGCAAGACCACATCAATCCCCTGAACAGCGGCCATCCCCAGTGTGTTGAGCCACCTGGAAAATTGATTTAAATATATATAGTATTACAGTGTGCTAACTTGTAATGATGTCTGGTGTCCACATTAAATGACAATTGAACAGTAACACTATATAATGAAGCCGTTAACTTCATTATTGATTAATTGATTTCCATGGCTAACATTGGCGTACATCTGCCAAGTACAGTGTATTGTATAGGATGGTAACTTCACTTACAGAAAGCCTGCAGCATATGTGTCTGACAGATTGTTGTAACCTCCTGACCAAGCAGGTCCAACACCTCCCAACCAAACTTTCTTTCCAGGACTGTGACTATTCACTACCTGCAAGTTAAACAACATTACATAATTTTGTTAATGTGCCCTATCGTGAAATTAATAAATGTTCCAGATGGCTGTTTAAGCCTTAGACAATAACAAAATTGGAAAATGTATGATTCTACGGGACTCTAAGGGAAATGTATACATTTTATGGTGACCTGATAAGGCTGGACTACTTTTACATCAAATTTATATAAAACACACCAGTCACTTTTGGCCTTGGAGGTCATCATTTGTGGATCGTAAACCAATATCCTTCCATGCCCTGTCAGATAGCTAATCAAGTTAGGGCACCTGAAACCAAAGGTTTATGGAATGGGAACAAACTCAACTCTGCTTCCATTCAGCAACTGGTGTAACCCACGGCTTTAGAGGAGCCTGTTTTTTTTCTGCTCTGCTCCCTCTGGCCTGAAATACACTATTGTCGACCCCTTAACTCTAAGTTCACAGTTAAGTAAATTCAAATCTAATGTTCCCCTTACCTTGAACACTTTGTTGATTTGCTCAGTCAGTGTGTCCAGAAGACGAGTCTTAAAAAAGTCCTCCACTTTCTTCAGTCTGCCATCCATGTAATAGCTGTAAGACATACACAGTGTTGATCATTTACATTACATTTTGTTTGTTTATTAATTAGCATGATATCCACGAGAATAGATGAATTACTGTACTGTAATGGCTTTAGGGTTGTTCTGCAAATGTGAAATGTAATCCAGCATTTTTATCTAGCAAAATTAAATCCAATATATTGATTTTGAAATTATAGAGAATAAATCATGTCACTGCAACAACTTTGATAAAAAGGACCAACGGTATCATGCTAGTATAGTTGTAATATGTCAAAATGGGGTTTGTGTAAGACATGTGTGTGTGTATGTGTGTGTTTTGGTTTAGGCCATAGCATCACCTGCAATGTGCAATAGCTACTGCACACCCACAAGAAGCCAAGAAAACAGAAAAAAGAGTAGACAAACTGCCACATGCTGTACATAAACTGCAGTCTGAAATATGTTTAAATGATAGCGTCACACTTCTACACACCATACTGTGCATTCCAGCCATGATTATGGTGCCATAAAATATGTTCAAATTATTTGATATAAGCAATGTATAGCCAATAATTCCCTTTTTGTGACATTTTTTTAGAGATGGTTGATTGAGCAAATATACATCCAAAAGCACTGCTGCAATGCGATACAAAAAAATATATGAATGTTCATTAGAACAATCTTGCTGTACATAATTATATAAATAAAGCATATACCCTTTAAGGCATCACTTCAAATTATTTCTCAGAAACGGAAAAGAACCCAAGGAGAAATATAAGGCAGAGGTAAATGCATTATTGCACTATTCAATCAAGAAATGGTAAAACAGTGAAACCTTGGAAAAACCACTTGAGCTCTGCTGTCAAGCGGTTTTGTAGAAGAAATACATTTTCAATGTCGCTGGATAGTTTAACCATTTTTTATTACGAAAATTGAATAACAGAACAGGCTTAATTAACCACATGTGGTTACAAATATATGGTTATGCTTTACAAAGCCGACTTGGTAACCCTGAAATACATTAAGTATTTTTAACAATACTAAATGCAAAAATATGACATATTATTTTCTCTAAGATGTGTTAAGCAGAAAATAGGCTAACTTGCAATAAGCAGTGACTTAAGATATGTTGCTCCTAGCCATGTTCTTAAAAAAGAACAAAGACATATATACAAAACATTAAATCAATGGCAGCCAAAGTGACCATAATTCCATGATAGATTTAATGAGCAACACTATATCCATATGTTTCTAAACAAAGAACCACTTCGTTTTTGCTAAGTATGCAGCATTAATATAAGAATTGTAAAATGATTGAACCGGTACTGAATTATACTAATTGTGTTAATCAGATGAGGCGAGAAGGAATAGCATGACAAAGGTGCAGCTGACATTCATAGACGCATTTCTCGCATGTGGAAAGTGCAGGGCTTGACCACCTACTATGGACTAAGGAAGGGGCAAAGTGGGACGGAGAGCAGGGAATATCTTCTGTGATATGAGCCAGCAGGTTACTATCAGAGGTCTGTAGTTAAAGACCAAAGGATATGTAGCTCCCCTGGGAAATCCCAGATGAAAATTTACAGGCATGCAGACATGGACTGTTGCGAGGAGAAGAACACAAATCTCCATTATCTCTGCTTTCTACCCCAGCTGTAAATAACCAGCTCCAAAAAAAAAATATCCATCTTAACAAGACATTCAACAAGTCCAATACCGGAGTCATAAAATCATACCATTTCAACTACATTGTTACATTGTCATGTTTCCAATGCAAATCAGGGTGAATTTATTCAAATATGTGATGTTTCTTTTAAACATAGTGAAATAAAAACACTAGTAAAAAATAAAAAGGAACATGGCATGGGAAAGTGGCAATTAAATTAAACTACATAATTGGCGAGTGTTTAACCAATATAGTTTTATGACTTTAAAGATGCCTTTCTTGCAGTGCAATTCGCTTGGGGAGTATTCATCACTCAGAGGGATTGTGATTAAATGATATTAGGTTTCTCTTTCTGCTGTAGTAGTAATGCTATGGCATGCACTGTGCTGTCATATCTTAATCAGATGGTGGACCAAAGCAAATTTATCTTTCCACCTCATCGAAGATCATCTTAATCAGATTGCAGAACTATTGTGAGTAAAACAAATTGTATATTAAATGTAACCTCCTGAAGCAGCTGCAAATCCAAGTCACACATTTGCATTACGTGCTCACATTTCTCAGATTATGAGCCATTCAACACACTACACTGGAGCAAAACTAAGACCATAACCGACTAATGCTGTTCTAATGAGAACTACCTTTTTTTGTCTTGCTCAGTATAATCCAGACTGACTTTTGTAAACCAGTTAGTTTACCAGCTAGAAAAACATGTTGCAGACGTGTTAATGAGTGCTCCCCGTTTTTATGGGTCTTCTCAGAGTCTGGTTAGACTGGAAGCAAATGCACCAATGTAAAATGGGCTAGTTGACAGAGGAATGAGCCAGCACATATGGTTTGACTTTGACAGTGTGGGTGGTGAGTTTCTAAACCATGCCGTTCTTTTCCCATATGACTCCATATAAGAACTGACCGCTTCTCCCTTACCCGGTGACTTTGCAGGTGAGTATTTGGACAGGATTGTGTTGAGTACCTGTTTCAGTGTGTGACCCTATACTATACTATACTACTGTGGTGTCTTAGCCATACATAGACATATATAC